>PVLD010017560.1:0-41544 GCA_004027595.1 Dinomys branickii
CCCTGCGCTTGCTAGGCAAGCGCTTATTCCACTGAGCTATATTCCCAGCCCATCCTGTGTCCTCTAAGGTAGGTGCTAAGCTGCTCGATCACTGTCTTCCAAGCCAACTTGACAATCAAACCCCTGCTCCTCTGGCCCATTAGCTTGAGACCGCAGCAGGACCAGACCTTTCCTTGCTTAGTTATGATGTTTAGACACACTGCAGGCAATAAAAATGTTTTTCTTGTGTCCTGTCTTAATTACAAGATAGTACTTTCATATTCTGTTATGGTTTTTAAATGTAGGTCTTTGATTAGTGAAACATTTATTTTGATGTTAAGCAATAACTCAACTTTGTTTCTTTTTGGAAGCTGATTCTGTCAGCTGTTAATTTCACTTCTCGCATTTTTGAAATGTCACTTTTACAATATAATTCTTGTAATTAGAACTTTTTAAGGATTTTTATATTCTGCTGCATTTTCTGTATATTCATGTACCAGCATCGTATCTTTTAAAAAGCATTGTAACTTTGCAATGTATTTTAGCATTTGTTGGGCTTGCCTGGCCTCATTGATCTTCTTTGTTCTGTTTGTTTGTTTGTTTGTTTGTTTGTTTTAGATATGGTCTCACTATGTTGCTCTGGTCGGTCTTGAATTCCTGGGCTCAAGGGATCTTCCTGCCTCAGCCTGCTGAGCAGCTGGTACAGATGCACACCACTGTGCTCAACTCCAAGCTTATTTGTTTGCTTTTGCATTTTCCCATAGGAACCAAAATTCAATCTGAGCGTGTATGTGAAGCATAAGACCAGTTCCCCAGAGCTCCCTTGGAACATTTTGCAAAGGCTTTGACTTAGCAGCTCTGACTGCCCTGCCTGTGCTGTGCTCCCTGGGTTCCTCAGAGGGCAATTCTTGGCCACAAGAACTATCTCTTGTTCTCTCTTGATCTTGGGAGGGCTCTGACTGCTGTGTGTCCTATCATGGGCACAGTGGCTGTTAATACTCACACCCCACCCCAGCCCTGTATCTCTCCCTCTTTATTCTCAGCGTGAGAATATGGTCCAGTGCTGTCCTATATCATACGTTCTCCGAGTCCCCTCCCTCTCACAGATAGAGTGGGACTCCCCTCCCCTGACTTGGATCTGCTGTTATGGCTACTTCTCCTGAGCAGAATACTATAGATATTTTACCCAAGGTATCAGTCCTGAGGGCCTCGCTGGGCAGCTGAAACCTTAGATAGCACTGGATCCTACATACACTGTGTTTTCCCTACACATACACACTTACATATGATAAATTGTTATTTATTAGGTGTGGTAAGAGGTTAACAATAATAATAAAATAGGATATTGGATTGCAGGTTCAAACCCAGCTTGGGCAATTTAGCAACTTAGTGCAACCCTGTCTCAAAATAAAAAATTTAAAAAGTGCTGGGAATGTAACTCCATGCAAAGGCCCTGGGTTTAATCCCTAGTATGGAAGGAAGGACGGAGAAAAAGAGAAAGAATAATGTATTATAAAAAATTATTTAAAATTAATAAATCATTTATTTCTGATATATTCAATTTAATATTTTCAGATCTCAGTTAATAGGAGGTAACATTTCCCCTGTGGTCAACTGTGATCTAAAATATTAAATGGACAATTCTAAAAATAAACAATTCCTAAGTTTTAAATTGTGTGTCATGCTAAGGAGTATAACGAAATCTCTCACTGTCCAGCTCTATCCTGCACAGGACATGAATCATGCCGTTGTCCAATGTCCTGTATAAGCTAACATCTAGTTGTCACTGAAGTCTGTGTCATTTATCAGATTTAGTATCCCTACGTTGAATTGTGTGTATATAGTTTAGGTGCTACCTAAAGTTTCAGGCACCCATGGGAATGTTAGGAAATATCCTCCCCATAAAAAAGAGAACTATACTATATGCAGACACAAAAGTATTTGGGTTCCCTGACTGGGTTACTAAAGGCAAGTGCCTTCCTTCTTGTTTTCTCAAGCACTAAGTCAGCTGGCATGTTGTGAGAACCCTCAAACAGCCCATTGAAGAAGTTCACATGGTGAGGAACTGAGGCCTTCTGCCAACAGCCATGTGCGTGCGCCATCTTGGATGCAGATCTTCTGGCCCCTGTTAAGCTTCAGCTGCCTGAAGCCCCATCTGGATTCTTTTTTCTTTGAGATAGGGTTCAACTATGTAGTTCAGGCCTTCCTTGAACTCACTATGTAGCTCAGGCTGGCTTTGAATTTAAGGTGATCTTCCTGCTTCAGCCTCCCAAGTACTGGTATTAAAGCAGTGCGACACTACGCCTGGCTTCCAAGCTGACTTCTTGACTCCAGTGCCATGGCAGACCTTGAGGTACAATAGCCAGGTCAAGCTTTTCTCAGATCCTTGACCTACAGAAACTATTGACAAATAAATGCTCATTGTTGTTTCAAGTCACTGAGCTTTAGATGCTTTGTTATGCAATGTTGTGGTTTGGATTTAAATGTCCTCCAAAGTCTCATATGTTTGGAAGGTGATTGGGTCACGGGGGTGCTATATTCTGCAGTGAATTTCTCCACTGATGAGCTCAGTAGCTGAATGTGTTGTAAGAAAGCGGGCCTGACTAGAGAAGCAGGGACACAGGGGGCATGACCTGGAAGGGTGTCTGCTTGACTCTAGCTCTTCCTTTTCTTCTCTGCTTCCTGGCTGCCATGTGGTGAACACCGTAAATCTGCCCCGCCCTTTCGCCTTGGCCTTCCACCATTTTTGCCTCGGAGCCACCTGACCACGGACTGGATTCTCTAAAACCATGAGCCGAATTCAACCTCTCCGGCTTTAAATCATGGCTATTGGGTGTTTTGTCTCAGTGATGAGAAAGCAACTAATACACACAGCAGCAGAACCACTGACAGAAATCACAATTGAAATAAATCTCCATCATGTATACTCCTGTGCCTCTTGCACCTCCCACAGTGGAGTACAAATGTGAGACATACAGGAGCATACCAAATTTCGAAGCCCTACAAAGCCACTCAACAGAGTACTGAGCTGCACTGAGGTTTTCCTAGACTCTTCTCTACCCCAGTTATGCCTTCTATGAGTTAATGTGTGGGGCAGGAACCAGTTTTATTCTCCTGTATAATGGGGCTGTTCTGCATTACATGGGTGATGCTCCCTTGCTGCCTGTGTGCCTACGATCACCGCTGCTGGCAGCTGAAACAGCTCTGCCCCACCCCAGGACCCTCTGCGGCTTCTACCCCCTTCCTCTTCATCCCGACAGTGCAGTCTGGGCAGTTCCCAGGACTTCTCCGATCCTCTCACATGGCCATGGTGTCTGGTCACTGCGTGTTCTTCAAATCAGTCTCATTTTAGTCACTTAGATGCTTAGCTCTGTGTAACCCCAAACCTGCAATCTTTATTATTTTTTATTATTATTTTTTTTTTGGCGGTACTGGGGATCAAACTCAGGACCCTTCGCTTGCTAGGCAGGCGCTTATTCCACTGAGCTATATCCCCAGCCCTGCAATCTTTATTTTAAAATCAGAAGCTCTTCTCCCCTCCTTGAGTTTTGGTCAGTTTTGGCAGGCTCTTGCCGGTAAGAAAAAGAGCTGAGGAGACTCACTTTGAGAATTGGTCTCCCGGTTTCTCACTGTGCTTTCTGACCCTTCTGGGACCAGTGCAGGGTGGTGAGGAGACAGCGGACTAGACAGGTGAGGAGGGAGGGGCCGGAGAGGCCTCTGAATAGCTCTTGCTTGAGCTGGTGTTGAAGTTCTTAGGGCTTGGCAGCCAATTAATTCTGTTCAATGAAAGGAGACACCCAATCTCTAAAGGGCTAAAGGAGGCATCGTCTAAGGTCCTTTATCTGCAGTTTCTTCAGCACAGTTCTGGCCACAGCAGCTTCTGTCTGTTGGCCTCTCTTTTCCTCCCCAGATGACCCTCTTTGTCAGGTTCTGTGACAGCCTCAGGCCAGCTTCTTCCACACAGGCAGATCTCTGCTCCATGGTTATGACTTACAGACTTGGGAAGTCCAGGCAGTTCCCAGTGTTGGCCTGGGTTCCTTGGGTCAGACATTCTGAGACCTGGTCTAGCATTAGTCCATTGTGTCCTGTGAACTTGGTGGACACAGGTCAAGCTCCCTGACTGGTCCACCTTCATCTCTTTCCATTGGAATTAAGAGAAGGAGAAGGTCCACTCTCCTTTCCTGTTAAGGTTTGTGTCTGGATATTCCCCCAAAGCCTCATGTGGTCATAGGGGTTTGAGACTTTTAGAGGGAGCTGAATCTGGAGTTTGTCATTGGTTCATTGTCTAGTGCTGGGACTGCAGGGTATGCGCACTATACCCGCCTTAGGGCAGGCAGCCTGCTTACGATATAAGGGAAGGAAAGAGGCTTGCTTCTCCCTCCTCCCTTTTTACTCTTGCTGCTTTTTCATGTCTCCCACTGCTACGAAAGGTTGCTCCTCTGCCACGCTACCCTGCTTTGGAGCCAGCTGATTATAGACTGGAGACTCCACAAACTGTGAGCTAAATAAACCTTTTCTTCCTTAGTTTGGGTGTCAGGTATTTTGTTTCAGCAATGAGAGAAAAATAACTAAGACTTTTCTTTTCCCCACTGAGTGGGAGAGTAGGAAATGCTGGAGTGCTTCCACAATTTTCCCAAAGAAATTCTCTGATCTCTTTGTCTCTTTCTCTTTCTCTCATGTGTGTGTGTGTGTGTGTGTGTGTGTGTATTACTGGAGTGTGAACCCAGGGTGTTCACAATAAGCTACATCTCCACTCTTTTCTATTTTGAGTCAGGGTCTTGCTAAGTCACTAAATTGTCCAGGCTTGGCTTGATTTTACAATACTCCTGCCTCAGCCTCCTAGAGTGCTCAGATTGCAGGCAGGCACCATGTTAGGCTTCTGATTGATTTCTAAGTCTTCAATTTCTTGTATATAATTGAGACAAGTGATCAGCTAAGGGGCACAAAGATATTCATGATGACTTCCTAATGCAAAGCCACCTTTGTGAGTTTTAACAAGTCACAGCCATCGCTGTCATTCACTGGAGAAGAGCACTGCTCAGTGCATTAGCACCCTTGAGGCTCCGCGAGACTCTGTGACAGATGTGCTGTAACTGTCATCTTCATGGAGTCCCAAAGCCTGAGCAGTTTCACAGTGATCAGAACACAGATGTGTATCTGGGCAGCCGCCCCAGGGCTCACTGCTCAGTGAGCACCCAATCTGCCCCCTTTCTCGTCTCTGTCTCCTGGTTTGTCACCAAGTACCAGGTCCAGTGGGGCTATGTGACAATGGCCTTCGCTCAGTGTCAAAGATCATACTCTCATATGTGGCAGAATCCCCAGTCTGGGCCAAGAACTGGACTTGATGTTTATTTCCTTCAGTACCGGAAGTAGCCACATCAGTATCATTTACAGGTTGAGAAATCTTTGAGGGATGAAGTAATTTGCCAAAGGTTGCTCTACTAATCAATTTCAGAGCTGGAGTTCAAACCCAAGTATGACTGGTTTTAGAATTTTCCTGTCTTTTTCCTACCAAAATTGGTCCAAGTGATCTCAGACCTAAAGGGATTTGCCAGAAAGGCTGCACAGGTGACTTCTGGGGACCAAGCAGGTAGGTTTCCCATCACTTCTCTTTCTTCCCTGCCTGCCTTCTCAGCAGCTTTGTAGTGTGTGAGCATCATGGGGTCATCAGGTGGAAATACAGATCTTCAGCCTTCCCCCTACACACAGTTCCAACCTGCCTTTAGCATCACCCCTAGGAGACAGGTGTTTACACCAGGGTTAAGAAGAGCTAGTCTAGGGCCAGGGATATAGCTCAGTGGCACAAGCACCTCTCTGGCAAGCATAAGGCCCTGAGTTCGATTCCTGGTACCAACATAAAATAAAAAGAAGAGCTAGTCTAGTCACAACTCCAACCCCTCTTATCTAGTGACCGGCTATGCATTTCCTACAAGTGTAGTTTCTGTAGTGTTAGTATTGCTTGTGGTTGTTGTCCTCAATCTTAGCAAGTATGAGCACCATTTCTGGGGGATTAGGGTTTAGTAGAGTGGGGTGGGGTGGGGATTTGTGAATTTGCAGTGATCCTCTTGCTTCAGCCTCCCAAATGCTGGGATTACATATGCCACCATGCCAGCAATCTGAGCATTTCTTCGGACTTTATTTGCTTGTGAAGATCCCCATGTCTGCATAAAATTAATAGAACTGGCGTGCTTTGCTCTCCTTAATCAGCTCTTGTATTAACTGGGTTCCTTGACCCAGCCAAGGAGCCACAGGAGGGCTGGGGAGTGGCAGGATCCCTCCCTCCCACCAGTGGGATTGGCCAGCGATGGCCTGATTCGGGCAACACGGGTTGTGAGCCTTGGCTGGGAGCCAATGGCCTCAGCCTTGTGACTACAGGGCCGTGGGAGCTGGGAACATGCCGACCACATCATGCACAGGGTCCATGTCAGAAATAATGTTTCACAGGACTCAGAAAACATAGGCCATAAAGGAAAGGGCTAAAAAAGAGAATGTGTTGAACTTTTAAAAATATTTCTTTTTCTGCCAAAAGACAGTATTAATGCTAAAGTAGGGGTTCAAACAGAAACCTGTGTGTCACATTCAGGGCAGCCATTGTGCACGAGCCATGGGTGGGAGGACCTGAGTGTGCACGGAAGGGTGGATGGGTAAACAAGTGATCCTGAAACATTGAATGGATCACTAACTTAGCCTTGAAGGAAGGAGCTGGGGTGCGGAGTGTGAATGGGGGGCTGCTGTTGTTCAACAGAGACAGTTTCCGTTCTGCAAGAGGAGAATTCTATGGCTGGGCATCAGCAACGCGTGAATGGACCTATGTCACTGAAGTGTGCACTTAAAATGGACAAAATGCATAATATTTAAACAAGGAAGGAGATTCTGACATTGCTACAGCATAGAAGAAACCTCGGACATTATGCCAGGTGAAAAACACCAGTTATAAAGGGACAAACTGAGAGGAAACACTCACACCAAGGAGTCATCCAAGCCGTAAGGCAGGAAGCAGAGCTGAGTTGCCTGGGCTTCGGGGAGAGAGGAAGGGAACTGTTCAATGAGCACAGAGTTTCAGTTCTGCAAGATGAAAAAGTTCTGGAGACGGATGGCGGTGATGATTGGAATTATATTCAATGCCACTAAATGATGCACAAAAATGGTTAAAATGATAAACTTTATGTATGCATTTTTTTTACTACAGTACTGAGCATAAGGAAAGAGAAAAGATAAGTTACAGACTAGGAGAAGATATACATGACATTTTACATCTATATTATTTATCCTGCCTGGAAACACCAGGATTATAGATCAAGGGACAGACTGACTCTTCATACCAACAGTCTGGTCATGAATTCTCTGTGCCTTAGTTTCCCAAGCACAGCACACGGAGACCAGGGGCATCCTTCAGGAACATTGCGTCACAGCACAGCCAGATGCTGGGCCACATCTGCCTCCCTCTGGCTCTGGAAGTGGAGTGAGAGCCTTTGGTTCTCTAAAGTAAACACAAGCTCAGTCAGGGAGAGGAAATCCCTGGGCTTTTATCTCCCTCTGGAATGCAGGTGAGTGGCTCTTGATTTATCACCCTGAGAAATGTGGAGGATGTGGAACCAGTGAGAGAAGGGGGTTCTCACCATCTGTGTGGCAGATCAATATCTGCTGCTTAGAAAGGTCCGGGAGAAACACAAACAAACCAAATACCAAGACAGGTCTAGAAGGATGCAGTCCTTCCCACCAGTCTGCAACGCAGCATATGTACTCAAAAGGATTACTCTTTTAGGTACCAGGAATCAAACTCGGGGCCTGGAGCTTGCCAGGCAGGTGCTGTGCTGCTGAGCTATATCCCCGGTCCCCCCAAAAGGCTTATTATGTAATTATTTAACCAATTCGTACAAGCAAGGAGAAGACATGGATTGTATCCAAAACTGGACGGGGGGTTGTAAACTGGAAATTGACATAAGAATTCTACATGGCAAATAAACATTTGAAAATAATCCCAGACTTTCTGGTAATTAGGGACATGCAAATTGAAATGGGTATCAACCACACACTGAGATATTTCCCAGCATTAATGAAAAAAACTAATGAAGTGTCACACTGTCAGGCTGTAGGAATGGGTGAGGAGACTGGGAACATAATCTACTTACCTGAAATGTTGAGAACAGAGGTATAAAGACAGGAAGTAGATCAGTCTTTTCTAGGGCTCTAGAGGTGGTGCCCAGAAAAGCAGAAGTCTAACTGTTCTGAGTGTGAAGAGGCATAAACTCTCCTCAGAGCTGGACAGTATTCGACATAGTTGAAGATGTTTTGTGTCTCAACAATTCTGTTGTAGGTTTAAAAAAAAAGTCTTTGGGTGGGACAGGTGCACAAAAATAGATTGGCAACTATGTTCACAGAAATCTGATTTGTAAGAGTAAGACATTCAAGGGTCTTGAATGCCCAAGAGCAGCATCATGGCTAAGTAAACTCTTTTTATTCATACAATAGAATAAAACAAATGAACTAGAGTTACATGTGACAACAGGGATACATCTCCCAAACATAAGGTTGAGGGGCAAAGTCAAGTTTGTAAGCAGAAACCTACAGCAAGATATAAAGACCTGTAAAACAGGTATACATAAAGACGTGTAAAACAGTAACACTTTTATCGCCCGATAACCTATGAAGCACGTAACACACGCAAGAGAATATCCAGAGTAGTAGGTCTGCAAAGAGGAAAACCAAAATATTGACTACACTGACCGTTAAGTTTCTTTCAAGCAAAAGTAGTGCTGGTGTTTGATAAAGCGTATTTGCAGTATTACCTGCTCTTTTCAGTACAGCCGAAATATTATATGATACTAAAAGAGAAACGGAAATGCAGTCTTATGTTGTCGGGCCCTAGGGCAGATGATGATGGCCCGGAAGTGCTTCCAGGCACATGCGCAGTTTGTGCCTCTGCTGGCGAACGCAAATACGCTGTTGACACCCTCATCCCCACCCCAACCCAGCCAGAGGAGCACGCACAAAGCTCCTCCGACTGGGACCAGCCTTGGGTTGAGTTCTGCAGCCTGGAAAGGGCCCAGACGTTATAATGCATCTTAGTATCCAGAAGCTGTGCCCCTAAGGCTTCCCACCTCTTCGTCTGTGTGACAGGCCAGGGGATGAAAGATGACTCTGGCATTCCAGAGTGGAGACCTGGGACTGGTTATCAGTGTTGCCATGACAACCACCAGGCACAAGCATAACAAGGCAAAGTTGAAAGGTCAGGCCAGACCCTGATAACTGACCATTGTAAAATTTCTTAGGCGCCTGGACAATGTACTTAATACACATTAGATGGTTAGTTTGAAGGGTGATTTTTTTTCACCCCCAAATGACCTCCTATTAATTTTATTCTTTTTTCCAGTCAATTGCATTGGAATGTTGCTTAGCAAACAATTATGCCCAGTGCTGCTCTTTAAAGGAACCACCTCTATTAACTATGTTAAGTACAGTGAGAGACAATAGCAGCTCCCTGGCTTGCACAGGCTTTTAACCAACCAGGACTTCTTACCTCCCTATATCCCTGTGGTGTGCTAACATTAGCGTGGTTTGCAAATTTGACTCCAAAGAGTCAGAATAATTAAGCTTAGAATAATTAAAGGCTGGAATAATTAAGCTCCCAGAAAGCTGGAGGGGAGGGGAGGGGAGGGGAGGGGAAGCACGGATGAGCTCCAGTAGTCATTTCCCAGGAGGGACCTCAGCTGCGGGTGGCTTTTTCAGCCTGGCTCCTGGCTATTCAAACATGGTCTGTGGACCCCGCTTCCCCCCTGCAGCTGAGTGTTTATTAGAAATCCAGCCTCTGTGGCCGCCCTCAGGTACACAGGATCAGATCTGGCAGTTTAACAAGATCCCTGGTGAATTTTATGACTTTTCAAGTTTGAGAAGCATTGTGTGTAAAGTCTGAGGCAGTCCATTCCCTCCCAAAAGCTTAAAGAAAGATCAAACACTCCTCCAGGGCCTAGAAAGGGAGGTTTTTCTAAAAGCCATGCAAATGTAGAGTCTCTGAGCTGCCACTTGGGGGTTATATTTTGTACGCAATTGCTCTTCTGTCTTTCCCACTCAAATGAAAATGGGAGCTGGATTCCAGAAAAGAGCAGGAGGAAAGATGGGAATGGAATGATTGAAAACTAATGAGGGGCTGGGGATATAGCTCAGTGGCATAAGAGCCTACCTGGCAAGCACAAGGTCCTGAGTTCAATCCCCAGTACCGCAAAAAAGAAAAGGAAAAAGAAAGAAAACTAACATGGGAAGTTGGGGGTGAAGCTCAGTGGTAGTGAGCGCATAGCTGGGCAGGCGAAGCCCTGGATTCAGTCCCTGCCACCAAAACAAACCCCAATGAACAACAACAACAACACACAAACAGAATACAAAGCCAGGGGTGGTGACACCTGAAATCCCAGTACTCTTGGAGGCTGAGATAGGAGAACTGCAAGTTCGAGCCCAGCTTGGACAACTTAGCAATTTAGTAAGACACTGTCTCAAAATAAAAGTATCTCTATGCAAAGGTCCTAGGTTCTGGGTTGGAGTCCCAGCACCAAAACCAAATGAAACAAAACAAGAACCCTCAACCACATACATGAACCAAAATGGAAGTCCTCAGTGCTCACTGGGTGATGTCCTTGTATGACATGAGGGAGGCATAACTGTGGCCTCCTTTGTGCCTGTTTCCTCCCTGCCAGGAGGACTTCTAAATCAGTGCCTATTGGTGCCTACAGAGGGGTCCAGGCACCCGAGATGGACGCCTTGGCCCAGGCTGGTAGCGTTGGGGCTATGCTGAGGCCAAGGTGAGCTCCTGATTCTGCCCCTCCTTGCACATGGGGTGTAGTGAGCCCTCACCTGTCTCAGACCCCAGCTGCCATGGGAGAAAGCAGGGTCAGTCAGGAGGGCAGGGAGGGGAGCCGCAGCAGCTGCGAGCCAGGTGAGTCCCAGGAAGCCTTGTTTGTGGCTGGAGGAGCCATTGCTCACCAGGCTGGACCCTGCACAGATGAGAACAGCTCATTTCCGCCCCCTCCCGCTGCAGTCATGCGGGGGGGGGGCAGTCCAAGCTCCAGGCACTTTGAGAGGTGGGTGTGAGACATGGCTCTGACCCAAAAACCAATCTTTAGACCCAACCAAGAAACCAGTGTCTGGCCTGAGGGGCTCAGGAAGGATGTGATCATAAAGGGCTGGAGCTGGAGGTGGAAACTGTCACAGGTGGCGCTGGCTGAGGGAAATTCAGTCTACATGTAAGGGCACACTCAGAGAATAGCTGGACTTGTAGGCATATTATAGCAAAAGTTGGAAATCAGTTCATAGCCTGTGACTATGCTCATGCTGCCTGTCACAGGGATAGTCAGCCTGGACTATACTTCTCTTTGATAATGCACTGGGCCAACTTGACTGTGCTCAGTTTGTGTTTTCCTTAGTTAGAAAAATACATAGTTTCCAACTTGCTTAAAGGACTTTGTGTCTGGGACAGACCGGCCCAGTCAAGAACCCATTTAACTCTACTTGCTCTGCTCATATCCTCTCCCCTCCTGCCCAGAATGTTAAACAATTCCTTTTAAGTAGACCTACCTGACAATATATGACGTCATTCTTGTATTCCATGTAACCAATCATGTAATAGCCTGCTATCAGCTTTGTACTTCCCACTTGCAAACCATGTTTAAACTGAACTCCAACCTGACTCTGGGCTGGTGAGGAACCTTTGGGCTCCCCCACCCACTAACATAATAAAAGTTGCCTTCTAACTTCTTGGTGCAGAGTCTTCCATTTGGATTGATACTGGTTTTTTTGCTACACACATAAATGGGAACTTCCCAAGCAGATTCACTGGGAGAAAAGCTGTGATTTTTCACATTACACAGCACTTTTGCTTTACAAAAGGTCCCATTTCGGGTATGTTTTTAAAAGTTGTGGATTATAAATATAAAAAATGTTATCATCTTTACTTTTTTTTTGAGGCAGGGTCTCACTATGTAGCTCAGGCTGGCTTTGAACTTCTTATGCAGCCCAGGCTGGCCTCCAACTTTCAGTGATCCTCCTGACTCAGCCTCTGAGTGCTAGGATTACAGGCCTATGCCACTATACTTGGTGAAGTAGATGCCTTTCTACAGTGCCTGTTATTTCGCATGACCTTTAACTAGCCTTCCACCCTGACACATATCATCATGAAGGTTCCACTGTGGACTCCCAAGTACTCCCGAGCACTCTCCCAATCCTAGCACAAGGGGTTGAGGGGAAGTCAGTGAGGTCACTGACACAGCCGTCTCTGCGTGTCTTGAGCACAGCTGTGGCCCCGATGACAACCCCGTGTTGGGATCTCAGCACTCAACAACACGTGATGTGACCTGAAGTGTTGGTGACAGGCAGGGAGGTGGGGGAGAGGAGAGACAGGAAGGGACACAAACCAAAGAGGGCACCTAGTTTTGCATTTTGCACCTTAACTTCATTGTTTAAAGAACAACTGGGAAATTATACAGATTTTACTGTATTATTTATTTATACCACTTGCCTAAGATTGGGGTTTAGACTGTGAGAAACAGAATGACATTTTTAAATATTGGTATTTGAAAGAGCTCATACCTTGTACCCTTCAAGATGGCTAGTAGAAACAAAAAAAACAGAGAAAAAACTTCCATAAAATGACAAAGATCATTAGAACAGGAAAAAAAGAATGAAAAGTGAGATTATTATGTGATCCAGCAATTCCACTTCTGGGTTTGTATCCAAAAGAACTGGATGCAGGGGCCTGAAGAGTGACCTCTCCACACATCGTCACAAAGCATCATTCACAGGAGCCAAGACATGGCAATGGCCTGCATGTGTGTCAACAGCTGAGTGGATGAGCAGGTGGACACCTACATGTCCGCACCCAGGGGCACAGTGCGATTTGCCTTGCCTAACAAGGAGATTCTGACTATCTTATAATGTAGGTAAACCTTGCGGACATTCTGCTTTGCGAAATAAGCCAGATTGAAAAAGACCAATCTGTTGGTTAGTGGGTACTGAGTCATGGTGAGAAGCAAGAAGCTCTGGTGTACTATTACGCAGTGCCATGACTCTGAGAAACCATAACATATTGTACATTTCCAAAAGCTATGAGAAAGCATTTTTGTTGTTGTTTTTGTGGTGCTGGTGGTTGAACCCAAGGACCAAGCATATCAAGCAATCTTTCTACCACTAGGCAGCACCCCCACCCCTTTTCATTTTATTTTGGGTCGGCACTTTGCTAAATTGCCCAGGCAAGGCTTGAACTTGCAATCTTCCAGCCTCAGCTTCCTGAATGACAGAGATTACAGGTGTGTACCAACCAAATTGGTTAAGAGAAAGGATTTTGAAAGTTTCTATCATAAAAAAATTATAAATATTTGAGGAGATAGGTTCAACCTGATTTAAATGTTATATATGTATTCAAATTTTAAAATATCACATTACCCCATTAATTTGAAGTTTTTAGATTTTTATGTATCAATCAAAATTAATTTAAGTAAAAAATATGTACATTTAAAATTGACTCATGTTCAAAATTTTCTACAGAATAGCACGCCAATTTCATCTAATCATTAGCATATAAACTTCCGTGTTTCCCATACTGGACAAGAAACAGTTTGACTTTGGTTAACTGGAACTTACTTTATCACTCATAAAGGTGAATATACAGTCCGAAAAAAGACAAATACTCTATGATTTTACTGACGTGAGGTCTTAAAGACAGTCAAACTCCGGAGGCAGAAGGCCTGGGAGTTAGTGTTCAATGGGGCAGAATGTCAGTGGGATAAAGGGAAAGCCCGACTGATCCTCGGTGTGAACGTCCTCGGTGCCACCGAGCCGTGCACTTGCCAGTAATGAACAGGAGCTGGCGTGTGAGATCCCAGCATTCACACCCGGGGAGTTGAGGCAGGAGGATCGGAAGTTCAAACTCGGCCTGGAGAACTTTGTGATTTAGCGAGAACTTGTCCCAAAATAAAAAACAAAACAAGGGCAAAGCCTGGGTTCAATCCTCTTACTGCAAGAAAGTGCATGTGTGTGTGTGGTGGGAGGAATCATAGGCGTGAGCAAGGTGAGACAAGAGGGCATTTTGGTCCACTTTGTGTTACCATAACAGAACAGCTGAGACTGGGAAATTGGGGGGTTTTGTTGTTTGTTTTTTTAAAAAAGAAGTTTACTCTGGCCCACAGTGGAGGCTGGGTCAGGTGACTGCCCTGCCACACAGAGGGGTGTGAAAGGGCATGGCCCTGTGCAGAAGAGGCACACATGAAATGGAGGATGGAGGCAGCTGGGTGGGGTCACACTGGCTGTTTTAAAGCAACCTGCTCTTGTGGGAATGGACCCATCCTTCAAGGTCTGCCTTAACCCCTTCTGAGGATGGTACCTGTGACCTAATATCACCTTCAGGGCCCCCAGCACCTCAATACTGTCATGCGGGTCGCCCTTCTCTGGTGTGGCAACAGTCACACTGCACTCAGGTGAGGGAGGGCCTACAGGGTGGGCAGTAGGGGACACACAAATCAAGCATAGAGGCTCCAAGCAGGCCAGCTGGGCCCACAGAGCTTGGCTGTGAAACTTGTGCTGGTGTGAGGCTGGAGCTCAGTGCAGGGCTAGGGGAGGGAAGGAAGGAGCTAAGTGTCTTCGGGCTACACCTAAGTCAGGAGCTCGGGGAGCTCACAGAAGCCAGCGGGGATTCTTGGTTTCCCACACACACACACCAGACTTTCATCCCTGCTGACTCATGTTCAGGCTTCCCCTGGTTTTGTAAAGACTGAGAAAGACTCTGAGGATGGGAAGGCAAAGGCTTTGTTACTTGTTTCAGTATCATCTGAAGTCATCTGGAAAGTGAACCAGACTGTGGTGTAGCCATCAAAAGAAGTTCCATTTGCACCTTGCTCAGCAGCCTGACATCTCGCCGCTGTCCTTGGCTGTGCGCTGTAAACTCCCTGCCTCGAGGGACAGGGTGGAGAAAGTTCTCTCTATGGTATCAGCACTCAGCTTTTCTTATATATCGAGTCTGGAATGTCCAGAGCACCCCAAAAGAACTGTTCCAGATTTCCAGAAATTATAGGAAGAGGTATCAAAGTCTGAACGTATATAACTATGAAAAAGACTCTCACCATCAAAAATAGTAAAATACAGAAAACTGAGCTCATGGATGTTTTTATAAAGCTAATTCCAAGTCAACATATCATGGCCAGCTGTTTTATCCATCTCAACTTCCGCACTATGAATACATTTTAGAAATGAAAAATGACGTCAGGGAAGGAAGGCTCAACATGAGTTTTGGTCAGGACAAACCATATCCAGACCAGAGCAGTGCATTTTAGGGTGAGAAGAGAGACAAGGTGAGAGCTGGGGGATCCTGACATTTCAGGTCCATGCAAGGGGAACAGAGGTGTTTCAGGGGTGTCTTGGTCACTTTTCTCTCATTGCTGAGACAAAATGCCCAATGCCAAAAATGAAGGAAGGAAAGGTTTATTTAGCTTACAGTTCATGGAGGTTTCAGTCCATACTTGGCTGGTTCTGAGGCAGAGTGGCACATGGCAGAGGGCAAACTGAACTGCTCAGGGCAGCAGAGCACAGCAAAATCCACAAGCAAAAGGGAGGAATGGCCGCAAGCAGCGAATGGCCACAAGCAGCCTCCTTTTCTCCCCTACATTGTAAACAGCCTACCCCCACCCAGAGGGCGTGTAGCTCTCACAGTCTCCATGCCCTCCTCTTCCACAGGCTCAGGATATATACAAAGTAAGCACCCTGGCTTCCTGCTGAATCACATAGTTAACCTTTTAAACTTCCCAAATTAACAGAATAAACAACATCCCAGAAGGGTAAGCGCATGTTCTTTTTACCCCAAGATTTACAACTGCTGAGTTGCTTAGCCAAACCTCTGTAGACTCCCCAAGTTGACACAATGTATCAACTGTAACACTCCACCTCCTCAACTTGGCAATCAGACACATTTCTTCAAACCAGTTTCCGGATACAATGACATGCTTATATTAAAACTGTAACTTTTTGCCCCCATACAAGTGAAAATTAAACACTTCCAACATTTAAAGGCAAAAAATAAACATTACCATTCCTAAAGGCACCAACAGGGAAATATAGAGCACTGGGACCAAAGCAAGTCCAAAATCCAGCAGGGCTGACATTGTGTCCTGTAATTCCACATCTAGCATCTGATGCAACTTGTGACACATTGTGAGCTCCAAAGGGCTTGCATGAGTCCACCCCTATGGCACTTCTGGTGGTTACAGCTCCCATGGCTTCTCTCTTAGGCTTGCTTTGCTCCCTCTTTGCAGCTCTCCTTAGATGATCCACGGTCCTGGTTTTTCTAAACTTCTGAGGTCTCCAGGGCACCTTTTGCTTCGCACTCACAGCTTCACATACTGCCTTCTCCAGGGCACACTGCCTGGCCTCCCAGGCCTTCTGAAATCTGGGTGGAAGCCTCTTTCACCTCAGAACTCTTGCATTCTCCATGCACCTAAAGCCAGGGCCACGTGGATGATGCCAAGGTCTGCTGCCACCTGGAGCAGTAGCCAAACTTTCCTCTCGGCCATAGGGGTCAAGTGCCTGGATCGCTGGGCACTCTGAATCCAATTCTGAGGAACAAATTCTCTATGCTGCCTCCATTCTGGAACCAGGTATAGCCGCCACCGCCGCCATTCTGCAACATGGTGCTCTGCAGCTTCCTTCTCAAGGCAAGGTCTTTGACCTTTGCAGTTTTGAGGCTGCAAAGGATGGAGACTCACTTCTCTTGATGCCCTCAGGCCATCTTTTCCATTCTCTTGTTCCTTCTCAGCAATAGAGATCGCCTCAGCCTTATCTTTGCAGTCCACAGCTTTACTGGAGTTTCCTTTCTGGCCAGACTCACAACATTTTAAATCATCCTGCTGGGTTCTTTGATCTTGACTGTCAATATAAATCTGGCTAAAAGCCCCCAACAATAGCCATGCCACTTCTCCAACATTTGACTGCCTTGAAATTTCTTTTGCCAGATTAATCAGTCCACTGCCGCCCTTAATCTCAGTCTTAGGCAAAGTCTTTGGACAGGAGCAAAATGCAGACAAACTTTCTGCCAAGCCATAACACACATCATCTGGAGTTCAACAACCAATGCAGTCCTTCTTCCCAACAGAAACCTCCTGAACCTGGTCTTTACCAGCAGGATTTCTATCAGCATTCTGGTCTTCCAAGCTCTGACCAGACATCTCCAAACCTTTCCAAACTCTTCCCACAAGCCATTTCCAAAGGCTTTTGAACCACATGGTCAGGTATAGTTACAGCAACAACCCCACTCCGCTGGTACCAAATTCTGTCTTGGTTACTTTTCTCTCATTGCTGAGACAAAATGCCCAAAGCCAAAAATGAAGGAAGGAAAGGTTTATTTAGCTTACAGTTCATAGAGGTTTCAGTCCATACTTGGTTGGTTCTGAGGCAGAGTGGCACATGGCAGAGGGCAAACTGAACTGTTCAGGGCAGCAGAGCACAGCAAAATCCACAAGCAAAAGGGAGGAATGGCTGCAAGCAGTCTCCTTTTCTCCCCTACATTGTAAACAGCCTACCCCCACGCAGGGGGCGTGTAGCTCTCACAGTCTCCATGCCCTCCTCTTCCACAGGCTCAGGATATATACAAAGTAAGCACCCTGGCTTCCTGCTGAATCACATAGTTAACCTTTTAAACTTCCCAAATTAACAGAATAAACAACATCCCAGAAGGGTAAGGCCATGTCCTTTTTACCCCAAGATTTACAACTGCTGAGTTACTTAGCCAAACCTCTATAGACTCCCCAAGTTGATACAATGTATCAACTGTAACAAGGGGTCAAAGGCTAGTGGTTCTGGCTGACAAAGATGCTGGCCCAAGAGCAGTCATTGCTGTTGCTCTTACTGATCTTGAACTTTAAATTCTCCCTGACAGGAAACAGGAGCTTTATTAGTGTTGTTTAAGCACTCAGTGAGTGTCAAAATATTGAGCACTTGCTATGGACTATGTGCTGGAGTTATAAATACTATAGGTGGTTAATCTTGAGGATCTTATGTCTTCTGAAATACTTTCTTTCTTTCTTTCTTTCTTTCTTTCTTTCTTTCTTTCTTTCTTTCTTTCTCTTTCTACCTTTCTTTCTCTTTTTGAGACAGGCTCTCCCTATGCAGTTCAGGCTGGTCTTGAACTCATTTTGTAGCCCAGGCTAGCCTCAAACTCACAATGATCCTCCTGCCTCAGCCTCCTGAGTGCCGGGATTACATGCATGCACCACCATGCCCAGTAATACCTGCACTTCAAACAGGCAAAATAAAACTGTAGTTTAACATAGACAGCTTTGAAAATAATAAAGAATATAGATTTGAATAAAGACTGTTGTATTGGGTGCCATGAAAGACTGGCTACCTGAGTTTGCCCTTTACAAGAATTGAGGTATTTGTCTTAGTCCTTTTTCGGCTGCTATCTGTAATAGAACACTGCAGACTGCTCAATTAGAAATTACAGAAATATATTGGGCTTACGGTTTGGGAAGCTGTGAAGTCCAAAATGGAAAGGCCTGGTCTCTACAACGGGGTGGATGGTGCCATAGCACAAGAACGTGGAGAGGGAAAGAGGTGAGTCTGAAAGCCAGCGAGAGAAACAGGCCCAATATCCTTGTACTAGGAACCCCCTCCCTGATGTGGTGGGGATCATCTCTTCAACGTCTTATCTGTGGGCACTGCTACAGTGGCAGTTCAGTTTCAGCAGGGGTTTTGGCAGGCACAGTTGCACCCTGGGAGAGACAAACAGGGAAGGTAAACAGTCAAAACTCCTGGAGTTCTGCACGATTGGCATTTGGGGTCAAGGTTAGGGGGAAGCAGAGCACAAGACAGGGACCTGAAGAACCATGGCTGGCAGGCCTGCAGGGACGAGCTCAAGACCACACTTCCACGGCCTTATTCCAAACTCACATGGATTAAGAGGGAAGTCCTAAGGCTGGGCTGTAGCTCAGTGGCGGGGAGCACACTTAGCATACAAGGGGCCTCAGTTTAGTCTCCAGCACCAAACCAGACCAAACAGAGTGGGAAACTGCTTTTGATTTATTTGTTCTCTCTAGCTTTGGAGCAAAAATATGAAGCTATATATAAAAAGATTAAAGGGAAAGAGGTCACAAAGGTTGACAGAGCTTACCTCTTGCTGGAAGAATTAAGAGATGGTTTGTTTTCTTGTAACTTAACTTTTCTTCTTTTCTTTCCTTTTTTTTCTTTTCTTTCTTTTTCTTCCTTCCTTCCTTCCTTCCTTCCTTCCTTCCTTCCTTCCTTCCTTCCTTTTTTCTTTTCTTTCTTTCATCTTTTTGGGACAGTGTTTCACTATACAGTTCAAGCTGGCCTCAAATTCACAGCAATCTACCTGCCTCAGCTTCCTGAGTGCTGGAATTACAGGCATGTACCACCACGCCTGGCTCATGGTTTTGTCTTTTCTCCCTCTTTTTGAGACAGAGTCTCACTATGCAGTTCAGGTTGGCCTTGAGCTCACTTTGTAGTCCAGACTGGTCTTGAACTCACAGCGATCCTTCTGCCTCAGCCTCCTGAGTGCTGGGATTACAGGCATGTGTCACCATGCTTGGCCCTCATATTTTAAATATTTGCAAGGAATGATACTTATTTTACAAAAAGATGCTATTTTTGTCTGGGGATGTAGCTCAGTGGCGCAGCACCCAAGCATGAGGTCCTGAGTTTGATTCCTAATAACAAAAAAATATTTTTAAAAAAAAGATGCTACTTTTAAAACACAGAAAATATAAAAAAAGGGGTGGGGTGATAATAACATTTCTTTATCAAAAAAAGAAAAAAGAGGATAGAGTAGTAGGAGGAGAAATGAACACTCTAGACCTAAGACCCTGGTACCAGGTTTAATCTTGTCCTCACCTGGGATAGTTCTGGGTATTTTCTTTAAGCTATTTATCATCAAACCAAGGTCATAGAGAAATGTTGTGATTGTGTACAAACCTCACACACCTTTTCTCTAGAAGATAAAATAAGCTGGGGATATAGCTCAGTGGAATAAGCGCTTGCCTAGCAAGCGCAGGGTCCTGAGTTTGATCCCCAGTACCGCAAAAAAAAAAAAAAAAAAAATTCAGTTACCTAGAAGATAAAATAACCTGTAGGGATTGTCTTCACTGTTGCATAATTGTAGTTTTTGTCCTGAAAATTTTAACATTCTCAAGTAGAGAGTACGAGGGCAAGTCAGTATTGAGTTTTAATTCTTCACTGTGACATTTTGTTATAAAGCATATGATTGGATAGCTCTGATGAGAGCAGGACATACTCTAAAAGGAAGCATATGATTGGATATCTCTGATGAGAGCAGGTCATACTCTAAAATGAAGGAACATTACTACCTAAAATAGAGGTCTTAGCAAGAGAGAAGTTAGTTTCATAAAAGACATGCCTGAGTCTTCCTAAGTTCAGTTTTAATGAGTACTTGTGGGAAGGGAGATGAATGGAAGGGAGACAGTCATGTCTGTCTGTGTATGAAGCACCTTCATTCAGCCTCCTGAGATGGAGCCAATCTCCTTAAAACACTGAGTCTCCAAGTTTGGATCCTACAAGTTGCTGCTGCAGCAGGCAGCTGAGCCAAGAGCGCCTATGGCTTGGACAGGAAGTGCGCTGCTGTCCATGCCCATTCCTGAATTGCAAGGGAGAAAAACTACTCCAGGGCAGTCAGAAGACATGAGCGAACCCACAGCCTCTCCCTGGAGAGAGAGACAGAGACACAGAGACAGAGACAGAGACAGAGACAGGCAGAGGCAGAGGCAGAGGTAGAAACAGAGGCAGAGACAGAGGCAGAGGCAGAGGGAGAAAGAGAGGCATGTCCGTTCCCTTCTGAGGTCTGCAGAAGCCCTGGGAATATTACTTGCAGCCTGACTTGCCCAGGGCATTTCACCCAGGCAGGCTGGGTCCTGACTGGGAGGTTGCAGGCTAGGGGAATGACGTGTGCCTAGGCACAGGGATCTGAGAAATCCCGAACCTCACTTGTGACCTCGGAGCTTCCTATCGACCCTCTCCCCTCCTTAGGGCCACAGCAACCTGGCAGGAAAAGCCCAAGAAAGTCGAGTTTTCCTGGTTGTGTCTCCAAGGTAAATGAGGGGGCATGATCACAGCTCTATCTGCAGAACTGTTGGCACAGCTCCCAGTTCAACTGAAGAAAAGCACATTTTTCTTCTATAAAACAAAATCGGAGTTCAGAACCCATTGGTTTTTCCATCTCTTTGGGGTCCACTTAAAATCCCACTGCCCCTCTTTCCCCTGCAGCTGTTGATGAGGGTCATGGGATAAGATTTCTCCCAAGGGATTTGGAACCTGGCAAACCTGGCCACAGAGGGAAAAATACTGGTCAGAGAGCTGGAAATAGCAGACAAGGCTATTCAAGATGTTTGGTCTAAGTAGTGCCTCAGAGGCTTGCCTGGGTGAAATAAAAGCAAAGAACTATCTGGCCAGGATATTATTATTATTATATTTCTGGCCTTTGCATAGATATGTTCTTATGTATAAAGAGAAGTAAAGGCTATACTTTTTTCCCCTTTGGCATCTTTATTAATTGATCATAAATGCAAGGGCTTATTTCTGGGTGTTTCAGACTCACTGGTCCACGTCTGTGCTTATATCAGTAGAAGATCCCTTGACCACTGTAGGTTTATAGTAAGTTTTAAAAGCAGGTCATATAAATTATGCCACTTTGTTCTTCTTTTTCAAAACTGTCTGACACTGCTAGATTTTTTTGCATTTCTGTATAACTTTTAGGTTCAGCTTGTCAAACTCTCTGAGAGTCTGCTAATGTTTTGGTAGGAATTGTGTGTAATCTGTAGATTAATTTAGAAAGGTCTGAGCTCTCTTTTTTTTGGTACCTATAATTGAACTCAGGACCTTGCACTTGCTGGGCAGGTGCTATGCCGCTGATCTATATCCCTGGCCCATCATTTGAACTTTTAATTAAGGCTTTTTTTTTAATGCTGGAGATTGAACCTGGGCCTCACCATGCATGCTAAGCATACAGTTTACCGCTGAGCTCACCCACGGTCTTAATTTCAGTTTTGGATCATGCATTGTTAGTATATTGAAACACAGTGGATTTTGTGGCCTTGCTGATCTGGCTTACTAATTCCAGGAATGTGACTGTCCTTGCTTTGTCCCTGCTCGCTTGTGCTAAGTGCGCGTGGGAGGGGGCAAGGCCGCCTCTACTTTCCCACCACTGGTTTTCTGGAGAGTAGAGCTGAGCTTCCAGATTCTTGGCTGAATGGCTCCTAGGGGCTTCCTGTTCTACCTCAGTCTGATTTTACAGTCCCAGGTGTCTCCTTTTGTTACTTAATGAAGAAGATAAAATATAGAAAGCCCAGGACTTGCTGTCTTGAAGTCTGACATCCCCACTAACTTGTCTCATTTCCCATTAACATGTCCCCCACTTACCACAGTACAAACCTAGAAGGAGTTATCCCAGACCCACCATCTTCCTTAGATCTCTGCATACCTGGGAAAGTCCCCTAACTTTTGCATACCTTCAAGAACACTATTCATTAGTCAATAATTGACTTTACTTCCTCCCGGGAAGTCCTCCAACCTCAGCCCCTATCTCTAACTCCCATTCACTTAGTTTTGTGCAATTAGACTTCATTTACGTTCTTTACTTACTTGCCAATCTCCTTTGCTACACTGTGCGCTCCTTGAATACAAAATCTCTCTGTTACTTACATTTGTATTTTCAACACAATGACTAGCCTTTGTACCTGTAGGCATAACGAACAGTCTATAACTTACACTAAAAGGGGGATGGGACTCACAAAAATTTCTGAACTTACTGTACTCTAGAAAATTAGCAATCTACTTGGAAGATTTTCCTCATCTTAGTTACTGGTCAGGATGAAAATTACACTCCCAGAAAAAAGGGGCACTCCCATTTTGGGGGACACACCCAAGAAAGCTAGTAAATTTTCTCAAAGTCTTTGTTTATCTATAAGATGGCACAATGCCATAAAATAAATAATTATACATGTGACATATATAATTTGCATGTAATTAAAGATGGGGCGCTAATTGAATCTATTTCCCCTTAGGAGTTGTCTGTTAGCAATCAGTATCTGGGGCTAGCTCTGTGGTACACACTTTAAAGGGTACAATGCAACCAAAATAAAATTAACCTAGTAAACTAGTCATGCTATCAAGTTCACCCAAATGTCACTTTTACGGAAGTAGGTGTTTATTTTAGCGGCTTCTTTTAACTTTTAACCAAATGATGTGAGTCATGCCTTTTCATTTGTGCTTTCTTTTTATTTCATTCAGGAGATTTAAATATCTGAGGATGTGTTCGATTTGGGGATGGCTCGCTCAACACTTTCATGGCAGCTGTACCTGAAAATCGGCTCCTGATCCAACTGTAGGTTTAAAATCACCCACGTGAAGTTGCAAAGGTCTTTGAAGAGTCTTAAAATAAATAAAGATCGTATGTTCCAAAACTTGATTTTTTTGTGTGTGGTGAGGATCACACAGTGCTTCATGCTTTTCCTAAATTTTGTAACGCAAATTTTCCTTGCTGATGTTTTTATTAATTTAGACATATTTTGGTGTCCAGCACAGAACATGTTCCTAATAAAAGCCAGGTTATCACCACTTGTCCTCCCAAGGAGAATTCCGTTCAGACAGGACCATATGCATGTTGATCCTGGTGATCATCTCTCCTCATGTCTACCAACTCTTCTTTTGTTTTATTTATTGGAAGTTTTATTGTAGTAAGATACATACAAAATGACCATCTTAACTATTTTTCTATGTACAGGTAAATGGCATTAATCATACAATATACAAATGTCACTGCTATTTCCAAATATTTTTACCACCCCCATAAAAACTTTATAAATAGTAAGCAGTAACTTCCCATTTGCCCCTTTCCCAGCCCCCAGTTAACCCTGTGACACTTTCTGTGTGCATGAATTTTCCTATTTTAGATATTTCATATAAATGGCATCACACAATGTCTGTCATTTTGGATCTGGCTTGATTCCTTTGGTGTAAACTCTTCAAGGCTCATCCATGTGTATCAGAATTTTGTCCCTTGGTATGACTGAGTAATATTGCACTGTATGGATATACCACACTTTTCTTCCATCCATCCAGGTGGTGATAGATACCTGGCTTGTTGTCCTCTTTGGTTATTGTCAGTGATTACTGGCATACAGTATCTGTTTATGTCCTTGCTTTTATTCCTTAGAGGTAGAATTGCAGAACCATGGTTAATTCTCTGTCATCTTTTAGGGAAAGTGCCAAATCATTTTTGTCAATGGCTACACACTGTCCACCCCCTACCCCCAGAATGCACCAGGGTTTCAATTTCTCTGTTGCAATACCAATACTTATTTATTTATTTATTTATTTATTTCTGGGAATTGAACTCAGGACCTTGCACTTGCCAGGCTGGTGCCGTGCCACTGAGCTATTCCCCCAGCCCTATTTTAAAAATTTACAATAGACATCTTAATGAATATGAAGCGGCAGGTCACTGTGGTTTTGATTTACATTTGCCTACTGACTGTTGGGGTTGAGCACTTTTGTGTATCTTTGCAGAAATGTCTATTCAAGTCCTTTGCCCATTTCTTAAGCTGGGTTATTTATCCTCTTGTTGTTGAATGCCTGGTGTTCCTTATAAATTTTAGATATTAAATCTTTGTCAGACACATGATTTGCAAATATTTTTCCCATCTTATGTGCTGCCTTTCACTTTTTTCTTTTTTTGAGACACAGTTTTTCTCACTTTCCCAGTCAGGCCTTGGATTTACAATCTTCCAGTCTCAGCCTCCCAAATAGTTAGGATTCCGAGTAGATACCAACACACCTAGTTCTACTTTCTTAGTAATGTCCTTTGGTGCCCACAAGTTTTAAATCTTGAGGTACAATTCATTTTACATGGTTTGGTGTTGTATCTATGAAGCCATTGCCAAACCCAAGGCCATGATTTACCCTTGTGTTTTCTTTTATGTGTTTTAGGGTTTTTAGCTCTTATACATAGGTCTTTAATCCATTTGAATTAATTTTGTGTATGGTATAAGCCAGGAACCCATTCTTTTGCATATGGAAATCCAGTTTTTCCAGCATCCTGTGTTGAAAACATTGTTTTCCCCCACTGAATGGACTTGGCACCCTTGTAAAAACCACTTGACCAGAGACATATGGATTTATTTAAGACTCTCAATTCTAGTCTATTTGTCTATACGTCTATCCTGAGGTGAGTACCACACTGTTTTGACTAGTCAGGTTTATGCTGTAGTATGGAGATTGGGATGTGTGGTTCCTTCCACTTCATTCTTTCTGAAGATTCTTATGGCTCTTTAGGGGCCCTTAAAATTCCGTATGAACTTGAGGATCACCTTAAAAAAGCAATGGCTGCCGTCCTGCCCACAGGCTGCCCTGGCACCAGCTCCCCTGGACCCCCTGCATGGTTCATATCACTGGTCCCATCTTCTTCAAGGACTTGTTATTCATCTCTTTGGATACAGACTGCCTGGTCCTCTTAACCCTTTAGGAACATTGCACAGATGAGGATACAGCCACCAGGAAGCACCTTTTAGAGGCCTAACAACCCTTTTCACCGGGGGCTCCTGCATTTTTGAGCTGTGTTAGGGGAGAAAGGGGAGAGCTAGTGAGTTTGGGACATCAGGGTCATTCCTATGGATTGAAACATATATGCTTTGTATTCTATTGCTGCCCTTTCTACCAGCTAACTCCATCTCCCGGGCTAAGAGAAATGTCCTACATGGACCTTTGGGGTGTTTGCTATTTTCTCAGCATGAATTGTTGGGCACCTAATGTGCCCCAGATGGAGCACTGTTAGAAATGCCCAGGAAGTCTTAAATTCATAACCCTAAAAAGGTTAGAATTTTATGGGGGAGCTTACAAGGCCAAATAACATTCCAAATGTCAGATGCATGGGCATGATATATTATTTAACCTCATACTGCATGTCATAGTATGAAGAATATATGATTGGGGTTCGGAAGAGGGACAGTTCCATATGAGGGCTGCTTAGAGAAGCAGTTAAAAAAGCCAGGTGGATTTCCAGGCATTGGAAAGAGAAGAGATGATGTTCTAGTAAGTGGCAACTGGTACGATGAAGGGAGATGACCACAAAATTCAAGCCCAGGTGGGAATAAGCGTGGTGCCTCTGTGAACCAAGCAGAATGTCAATTTTGCTATAGCCCATGTGCACTGGAGAAAGACAGAAAGGACCCAGCTGTGGCATCCGGAGGAGATGGCCATGAATCAAAAGGAGTTGTCTGGGGTTGTTGGTGTCCTGGGATTTATGAGCTCTTCTTAGACAGCTTTGGTCACCACTGCTTTTCTGGGGGACCCATTGTTCTCAAGAGGAAGGTGGAATGTGGTCCTCACAGACACATCAGCAGGTCCAGCAGTGGAAACAACCACCAGGCACACCCATGTGTCTCTAGCATTTATTCTGTGGCCACCACCCTCGTCAAGGCCCTCATTGCTCCACACCTGCTATTCTGAATTAGCCTCTTGTCTCATGCCCTGCCCTGGGGCTCAGCTGTGCTCCAAACCACAGGGCAGGCCAGCTCCATGCTGATGTGCCTACCCTGGTATCAACATCATCCCCTTCCTTTGCTCAAAAGTACCTTCCAACTGGATACAGACTTCTTTCCTCGGAGCCCAAGGCTTCCCATGATTCTGCCCAAATTACTTGTCCATGAACTTCCCACGGCACAGGCAGACAAAGCAATTCCACTTCTCTGTTCGTGCAGATTTTCACCTTCTTTCTGACCACCTACTCCACTGCAGGCGTTGACTCTGTTATCTGCTGTGTTATGTTCCCTCCTTCAAAGTTCCTGTGTTGAAACCTTAACCCCTAGACCCTAAGGATGGGATTGTAGCTGCAGTAAAGCCTTGAAAGAGGTACTGTGATTACGCGAAGACAAGGTCATTAGAGTGGACCCTGATCCATAAGACTGGTGTCCTTCCTTATAAAAGGGGATTAGCATGCAGATAGGCACAGATGGAAGACCACATAAGGACACTATCGTGCCATATAGAAGTCAAGGGGAGAAGACTCGGGGGAAACCAACCTTGCTGAGACCTTGATCTTGGACTTCTAGTATCCAGTTTGTAAGAGGATAAATATCCACCGTGCAAGGCACCCAGTGTGTGGCATTTTGTTATAGAAGCCCTGTTAGCATCAACTGCTTTGCCAGACTACCTTAATAGTGGCATTTAGGGGCACACATTATTTTCCTATAGAAAATAAGGATCATACGATACATATTTTACAGCTGAACTTTTCACCTGGAATTCTGTTCTATTATTGGGGGAGCATGTTGAGGACGGAACCTAGGGCCTCATACATTCACACATGCTCTACCATTGTGCTCCCCACCCAGCTCCAACAACTGAGTTTTTAAAGGTAGCAGCATTCATAGACATCACCTATGTCAGTGCTTAAAAATCTACCACAGTTTTTGTTCAGTGCTGGAGACTGAACCCAGAGCCTGGTACACAGCAGGCAAACACTGAACTATATCACTGGCCCTTTAAAAAACAACTCAGAAAAGTTTCTTTTGAGACAGGTCTTGCTAAATTGCCCATGCTGGCTTGACGTTGTCTTCCTGTCTCAGCCTTGCACATGGCTGGGAATCCAAGCATGTGCCACCATGTCCTGTTTTCCCTTGTCTCTTTACCAGCAAGATGTCAGTGACCTCACAGAACCTACACTGTAAATTAATACATTTATTTAAAGATCTATACGTCTTTAGAAAGCAAAGGTGAGTTTCAACACAAAACTTTCTAGGGAAATGCCTTCTCGTACTGCCATATATTAGAGATGGAAAAACAAGGCCGGGCCAGCTGTGGTGGTGCATACCTATAATCCCAGCCCGCAGGAGGCTGAGACAGAAGGAGCACTGCGAGTTCGAGGCCAGCCTGGTGAGCACTTACATGGTGAGCACTTGCCTCAAGAAAACAAAAAATAAAATAAAACAAAAAAGGGTCCGAAGATTTTAATGACTTTCTCAAGGTTGTTCCAAAGGTAAATGCCCACCTCCAGGGTTATTCCCATGATATCACAGTGCCAGTCAAATGGAGAGGCCCGGATTTGACTGGGATTGCTCTGCTAAGTTTTGTTTCTTTTCTAACCAACAATCACTTTTTATTAACAGTGAATCAAAAAACAGAGAACTGAATGTGAGGCTACAGCCATACGGTTTCCGGGCCTGTTATAGATGAGAGCAAGGAGGGGTTTTCCTTCTGTGATTAGTTCCTCTCCTACTTCCGGTGCTCCCGGGGCTTCCGCTTCCGGTTACCCTGGCTCCTTTACACAGCGCCCAGGTTCCAGTCCTCAGTGGGACGCTCCCTGCAGCTGATCCTGTCCTCTCTTTGCTCACTATGCTGATGCCTTTTTGTCCTCCTTCCTGTTCTTTCAACCATGGACTAATTATCAAGAAGCTATTTAGTGCAAGACCAGCCAATAGATGTTAGAGGAAATGTAAGTCAGATTTAACCTTTTATGAGCTTTGTGAAATCAGCCCTCCATGACAGGTTCTGCTTCTGCTGCTTCTGCACCCTCGAATTCAACCAACTGGATATTAAAAAAAAAAAAAATTGTGTCCCTAGTGGACATGTACAGAATTTTTCTTGCTATTATTTTCAAACAATGGAGTACAACAACTATTTACATAGTATTTACTTTGTTAGGTATTAAAAGTAATGCAGAGATGATTTAAAGGATAATAAAAGATAGATAATGAGGAAAAAGGAGATAGATCTGCAGAAAAGAGGGAGAGAAAGTGAGGGAGTGGGGGAGGGGCGGAGGCATAAAAAGAATTAAGAGGAGTTGTGTACAGGCACCAACTCCCCACAAGAACGTAATCATTGTGGACCGCAAACATGGACTAATGAAGATAAAAGTTTAAGAGAATGAAGCAGACAGGTGTGGCCACACAGAACCTATAGTCTCAGCACCAGGAAACTCAGGTGGGAGGATCACTTAGCCCACAGGTTTCAGATCCGCGTTCAATATAGGGGGACCCAGTCTCAAACAAAGCAAACAAACAAAAACCCCAAAAGTGCAGAGGGGGATGCAAATCTTATGCCATTTTATAGAGGAGGCTTGAACATCTATGGCTTTTGTTATTTGAGAGGGGTCCTGGAACCCTGGGTGGTCATGGGTCATGACAGACAACTGTCAATTAATCTTCCTCTACTCCTGTCAGTAAATACAGTGAATGAGTGGGCTGAGGTTTTCCTTCTTTCATTCAGTTATTGAACATGAAACTACCATCTGTGTGTGCATGTTAAGTCCTGAGGTAGGCACGGGGGACACAAAGTCCAGCAAGACGGGGGCCTGGAGGGGAGCAGAGAAGACAGCCAGGTGAGTCAGTGCGAAGTGTGGCATGAGGTCTGGGAGTGGACAAACTGAGGACATGGCACCCTTGCAGCCTGAAGGGTGATGCTGAGCTGTCTTGAAGACAGGCATCAGTAGGTGCCGAAAGCAGGGGGTGGGGTGGCTGTGGCTTTGGGGGTGGACGTGGCCGCAGCAGGAGGAGCAGGAGCCAGGCTTGGGCCTGTGTGGAAGGCGGGGTGAGGGAGGTGCTTGTTTCCAGATTGGTGAAGGGGTCCTTAGAGGGACAGGAGAGGAAGCCAGAGGCAGCCAGAGGCAGCCAGACCAAGCAAACAGCCTTACAGGAATGTTCTGTTCTGTTAGCATTAAAATACCATTTATCTGTGGGATCATATGTGTCTGTTAAGGAGCTTATTGGTAGGATAGCGAGCCATGGACTTTGTAACATGTGTCACTGAGGCCAGGAGTCAATTAGGAAGTATTAAAAAATTAATTCAAGATAAAACCACTTGTGAACATATAATTCTGAGTACCTAATGTGGAGGGTAGCTTCTCTGTTTCTGTCTTTAGCTGTACGAGTCTCTCTGTGTCTATGTCTCCGTGTCCCTGTCTGTGTGGCTATCTGTCTATCATCAACCTATCTATAGTTTTCAGCATCCGTAATCTTGACATTTCAAATCTGAAATGTTCCAAAATCTGAAACTTTTTGAGCATCAGCACCCTAACAGTGGAAAATTCTACATCCGACCTTGTGTGATAGTCACAGTCGAAACACAGGTGCACTAAAAACTATGTGTGTGAAACGTAAGTAAATATAGGGTTTAGACTTAGGTCATATCACTAAGGTATCTTCTTATGTACGTGCAAGTCATTTGAAACCTGAAAAAATCTGAAATCTGGAACTCCTCTAGTCCTAAGCATTTTGGTAAGTGGTTTTTTTTTTTTTTTTTTTTTTTTTGCGATACTGGGGATTGAACTCAGGACCCTGCGCTTGCTAGGCAAGCGCTTATTCCACTGAGCTATATCCCCAGCCCAAGTCCTAAGCATTTTGGATAAGACACGCAACCTGTGCATAAACCTTCCTTGCACTAGTCTCACTGGTCTGGGAGGTTTTGAGAGGTTTCTAAAACTCCCCTTTTGCAGACGAGGAAACTGAGGCCCAGACAGTAGAGTAGCATTCCTGAGGACACACAAGGCAGGAGCGGGGTGGAGACGGGCTGCTTACCTGTCCATGTTAAAAATCTTTTCCCAGCTCCTGGGATGGGGGTGGACAGGAAGGATGGATCACCGGAAGGTTAGGAAGTTTCACCTCCTGATCCACTGGCTCCACAGATTTGGGCCTCTGGTAAAGCGACACATGATGGTGCGGAACAATGGCTGAGAAGACCCCTTATATCATGAGCTAGGGAGCAAAAAAGAAAGATAGAATGTGTCCAGGATCCCACATTCTCTCCCAGTAACCTGTCTTCCTCCCACCAAGTTCTACCTCTTGAAGGTCCCTGTACCTTCCAGTAGTGCCCAGAGTTGGGGACCAAACCTTCCATCACGTGGGCCTTTGGGGGACATAACAAGACCCAAACAATAGCAGGAAGTGTGGGGTTGCGTTTTGGAAGCAGCCAGGGTAGAGTCTGGTTAATAAGCACACCTGTATCCTGAATGGCAGGTAGAGCAAGGTGTCTTGGGCAGAATAGGAATCCTTGATTGGGCTGCTGATGGAGCTCTGTCAGCACTGACCTCGGCTGATTTAAAACGGGCAGAGATAGGAAGCGGAGAGACCAGTTAGGGGTTTGTTTCTGTTAATGCTGGGAAGAAGTATGGGGCATTGGATTGGGTGGAGACACAGGGATTGGCAAGAAGAGGACAGTGATAAGAAGACCAATGGTCCTAGAATCAACAGCCCCCGATAACTAGATGTCGGCCTGAAGGGCAGGGGTGTAGTGCAGGACCATCTTGAAAGTTGTGAAATAAATTCAGCTTGTGGGTTAAGACCATGACTATGAGTCTAGACAGTGTGGCACAGAAGGAGGTTGCCCATTTGTCTGGAGAAACATCAGGCCCAAGCTTGGGACCATCTCATGAAGTTACCATGAAAATGATGGGGACGGTGCCACTGAGGTCAGAGGGCAGGGAGAAGGGAAGGCAGCAGAGGACACAGGCTTGGGAAACTCTGTTTATAGGTAGGAGGAGAGGGAGGGATCAAAGGTGACCGTGGATGTGGGAGGAGAAGTAGGGCAATGGAGAGGTTCAGACGTCAGAAAGAGAAATTTCAAAGAGGAGGTGCCATGAAGACAAAAATCCCTTCAAAACCCATGGCTGTTCAGCCCACTGCCATTTCTTTAGTATTGCGGCCAAAGAGGAGGTACAACCCTTTGCCCCTTTCTCTTCCCTGTGTTCACTCTGATTCACTGGAACTTTTAAAGAAAGATCTTCCTAAGTACACATGGTCCTTGACTTGCGGTGGGATGATTTAGAACTTTCTGGCTCTGTGATGATGTGAAAGTGGTATCTATTCAGTACACACTGTACTTTGAGTTTGGATTTGGGTCTTTCCCTGGGGTGGGCACAGATGGCCCGATCCTCTCTGGTGATACTGAACGGCAGCCCCAGCTCCCAGTCAGCCCCAGAATCAGGCAGAGAAACCAGGGCGCTCCACAGTGTGCTGTGTGGCCAAGCTGCCATGCTCTATAGGTCAGGCACATTAAATGCATTTTCAGCTTAATATTTTCAGCTCTTGCTTGCATTTTGGGGATATAACCCCACCTCTGCATCGGGGGAGCATCTGCACTAACAGCGGACACTAACAACAACAACAACAGCAAGAAAATAGCGGGTACCAGATGCACACAGCATTTGCTTCTAACGCCAGCACAGCCAGCTTGCTCCGCGGGGCTCAAAGAGGAGCAAAACCCTCCGCAGCCTGGGCTCATGAGTGGGAAGGCTCCTTGCAGTCCGTGTCTGAGCCGTGTGTGCCTGACTGACTCCCTTCCACATCCTCATGCTGGGCTGGCTTGTACACTTGGCATCCGGGTCAGGGCAAGATGGTGGCCTGTGCAGGGCCTGGTTCCTCTGTTTCTCTGCCCAACACAAACAACCTCTTGTTTTGGCCAGGGATGTTTGAAATCATGTCAGTTGTCCAGTGAGACTTTGACTACAGGCAGAGGAGGAAGAAGACGATGTCAGGGTAAGAGGGCAACAAGTACTGTGACCCTAGGCAGGGTAGAGTCACCAGACACAGGCTGGGGCTGTGGGGGCGGAAGAGAGACAGTGTGCTGTCTGCGAGTCAAGTATGGCAAAGAGCACTAGAGGAGGAGGAGGCAGGAGCTGAGAATGAGCCTCCAGGGATAGCAGGGGACTCAGGCGGCTGTTGACACATGAGCACATGCGCCTTGTCCTTAGACAGGGTTGCCACCACCCCTCTGGAGGGATGGCGGTTCCTCCTTTCTCCTTTACACATGCAGTGTGGCCCCTCCTTCCTTGCACTAGTCTCACTGGTCTGGGAGATAAAGGGAGACTCCTGCTCCCTGTTCTGTGCTGGGTGGGGACATCCCTCCACTGTCCCAAAGCTCTGTACTTGTGGCCCTTGGAATGTGCCCTGTGGCCAGGTTTCTGTGTCTGTCCTCCCTCCGGCCTTCCTCTGCCTGCCGCTCTGACTTCTAACAGCCCATGCTCTCTCTCCTCTCACCTCCTAAGTGTCTGGAACCAGCACTTCTGAGCTCAGTGGTGCAAAGATGGAAGAATCACACCATGGAAAGACAGTGCAAGCATAGAAATTCCTCTGCCTTTGTTGGAACCCACATATCACAAGGGAGCAAATCTGACGAACTTATCCTAAATGAAGGCTGGACATGTACACGTCTCAGTGTCTTCCCACTTCTAGTCAAACTTTTGACCTCCACAGACATCTTCTATTTCTTTGAAAACCTCCAAGCCTCCTGTTGTTGATAATATAAATACATGACTGTGTCCAAGTCTTCCTGTTGCGTTTTACATAAGTATAGTAAAAACATTGCTCAATATTCAGCCTAAACCATTCGAAGGATTTGCAGATGGGTTTAGTGTTGGGCAGTCTCTTTCCCCTGAGAGCTTGTTTTCAAGAGAACTGTTTTTCTTTTTTTAATTTTAATTTTTATTAGAACATGTTTGCAGCCCATAGTGATTACATTCACCAGGGGGAGTAGGTACCTGTACATAACACCACAGCCCAGTTCTTTTTAACCTCCTGCCCTATCTCTAGATTTCTTCCCACATGCAGAGCTGTCTCCCCGAGGATAACTATCAGTCCTTCACTAGGGACTGAGCCTCATAGTTCAATCTTACTGACAGGATGCTGGGCCTGGTTGAAGGACTGTGCTTTAGGTGTTCATTCATTCACTAAAACTGAATGCAAATGATTTGGATGCTAAATTCTATCACTAATCAATAGTGTGATCCTAGCTAAGTCCTTGGGCTTCAGTTTTCTCATCTATAAATGAAGGATTTGGATAAGATTGACAGAGCGCTAGTACATTTTGTTTTAGCTCTCAGCTCCAGACGAGGTAGGGGAAGAAAGAAACCCTGCTTTGTTGGTCTCTGGGATATAAATCGTACCACCTAAGTCCCATTTAAACTACTTGAACTCATCTGGCTGGCAAATTTCCTGAAAATTTAACAATGGGCCCTGGTTAGTGAGTGCCAGGGCAACACCAGACAGGAACAATACCACGTATTCTTTTAATCCTGAAAGTCTGTGGTATTATGTATTCAAAAACCTAAAATGCTACTACGATCCTATGATTCCGACATTGGATGCTTCTTTTTTTTTTTTTTTTTTTTTTTTTTTTTTTTTTTTTTTTTTTTTTTTTTTTTTTTTTTTTTTTTTTTTTTTTTTTTTTTTTTTTTTTGTTGTTTTTTTTTTGGTTTGTTTTTTTGTTTTTTTTTGCGGTACTGGGGATCAAACTCAGGACCCTGCGCTTGCTAGGCAAGCGCTTATTCCACTGAGCTATATCCCCAGCCCTGGATGCTTCTTTAAGTTGTCAGGATACACCCCAAAACTAATGAACCCCGCTGGCTTCCCTTTCTCCCTTTCTCCTCTCCACACTGCCATCCTGATTAAGCAGGCTTTGGCCCAGGCGGGAACACTCCTCCCTCTTGGGGAGCAGCAGGGTGGGGATGATTTTCAACCAGAAGATGGTCTGAAATGGTCAATCTTGGCCAAGATTGGGAGAACTCTGGCCTTGCAATTCTGAGTCCTGCTGAGCTGCTGGCCTCTCTTCTGGTCAGATGGGTGGTGATTCATCGCTGTGTTATTCCAGCCCTAGTTTCCCAGGGTGCGTGGAAGCAGGCAAGGCCTGGGAGCTTCGAGCAGACAGAGAGGAAAAACGGAGGAGGAGAAAGGGCCCCGCCTAGGGCAGGGCCCTGCTGAGTCGCAGGCAGGTGTGCGTCACTTCTCCCTCCCCAGCAGCCACACCTTCTGCCCAAGTTCTGAACGCCGGGTGGGGAATTTGCTGAGACCAAGGTGCCAGCTCAAGTCAGAACAGGTTTCCTGAAAGCTCCTTCTCATTAAGTGAATGGAGTCAAAATAGGTGGGTGGCTTCTGAAACGTGACTTCTCTCTTCCCTGCGTGTTTCCTAAGTGCTTACAGAGAAAGCTGAACTGTAGGAGAAAGAGAACCGGGGAAGAAGCAAAGCGTGAACAGGAGGCGAGAGAGAAACGGGGTGGTTTCAGTTGACCCATTCCTTCCGTTCCTGCCCCTCCATCGACACCTAACCAGCTTGCTAAAGATCCAGCAAGTGGAGAGGTGAGGAATGTGGTGGCCACACATCCTCAGGAGTTACTGTGTCATCATGATTAAGATCTTTCCATTGTGTGTGTGTGTGCATGCGTGCGCGCGCGCGTGCCCCCCCCAATTGCTATAGGAAGAAAAGGTCTCAGTGGGAAATCTGGTATATAACTGAGTCTCAAATCCTTAAGGACGCATTCCACACTCACCAAGGCAGATACTGTCAAAATACAAGACATGCATACAAAAGAACAAGTGTTGTGAGACTGTGGAGAAATTGAAACCTTTGATCCTGTCCTGGGAATGTAAAATAGTGTGCAGACTCTGTGGGATCTAATATTGCAGTCCCTCAAGAAATAAAACACAGAATTACTATATGGTCCCACAATCCCACTTCGGGGTGTGTGCCCCCAAAACAGAAAGAAGTGTAGGGTCGTTATTCACCATAGCCAACCGGTGGAAGCAACCCAGGTGTCCATTGATGGGGGGATGAATAAACAAACTGTGGTATATCACCACGGTGGAGCAAGATTTAGGCATAAAAGGAGAGAAATTTTGACCTTTGCTGCGACATGAATGGACCTGGAACACTGTGCATAATGAAATAAGCCAGACACAAAAGCTACATACTGTGTGATTCCATTGATCTGAGGTCCTGTGAGTGAGCAGCCATATTCAGAGAGGTAGAACAATGAGGCAAGGGTACCAGGGGCAAGGCGGGGTGGGGATTATTGTTTAAGGCTTACAGAGGTGTAGTGTGCAACACGCAAAGAATGGGTGGATGGTGGTGCTGGATGCACAACATGGTGAATTATTTAATATCACTAAACTGTGATACTTAAAAATTGATTAAGGGCTCCAGGTATGGTTTGGTGTTGAAGCACTTGGGAAGCATGTGTGAGACTCTAAGCTCAGTCCTGGGCACCACTACATGAATAAATTCAATTACAATTACAATTTGAAAAACTTTTGTGCATACACACAACGACTGAAAAACCTTGGCATTTTGAGTCTCTGTTTCATGACTTCACAAGAAATACGAACTCAGCCAAGTAACGTGACAAATGTAAGCCTATTTTGTCCTGTAAAACGGAGATGGTAAAGCTAAACATTTCATAAGGTTGTGGTACGTTTGAAATGAAAGTACAGCTAAAGCTCTTGGCATGCCTTTGGCATGCAGTAAGTGCTCAACAAATGTTAGCTATTGCTGTTACTGAGTCCCTGGGGTTCACGGTTGGAGGTCAGCTAGAAGCTAGCCATGGGCAGTTCTGTCTAACTTATCTTTTAAATTTGATTTTAAAAATGGAAACAGTAATTTCCTACCATGCATATTCACATCCATAATTACATGCATCATTTAGACTTATACATATGTAAAATAAAGACAAGCTAATACCTCTAGTCAACATTCTTTTTTTTTTTTCAGTTTTTTTTTTTTCTTTTTTCTTGTTCGAGACAGGGTTTCACTGTGCAGTTCAGGTTGGACTTAAACTCACTTTGTAGCCCAGGCGGGCCTTGAACTCACTGCAGTCCTCCTGCCCCAGCCTCCCAAGTGCTGGGATTACAGGGCTGTGCCACCATGCCCAGCTCTAGTCAACGTTCTTAATTTTTTTTGCTAACACACCAGTCTCTCTTTGCTCCAGGAAACTTCATGTAGAGGCCTTTTATGTTTATCAACATTGTTGAAAACTTTTTCTCCAGTACTGGGGATTGAGTCCAGGTGTATTTTACCACAGAGCTACATCTCTTCCCTCTTTTTATTTTCTGTTTTGAGACAGGCTCTGGCTTAGTTGCTTGATTGGCCTCAAATGTGTGATCCTCCTGCCTCAGCCTCCTGAGTTACTGGGATTTCATGTGCACTACCACACCTAGCACTGCAGTTGAAGATGAAACACTGGTTTCTATTAGGGACGACTGGACTCATGCCTGAGGATGTTAGCTGGTGTCCTATCAGAGGAAGCCCGCAGGAACTGAGCGGGCCTGTAGGTGACTGGCAGCAGGAACAGGGTGGGTCTTCAGCCGCACCCTGAGAATCACCAGGGACTCTGTCCTCACAAGACCCCCTTTGTGCTCTGCTGCTGCAGCCAGCAGGTGGCCTGTGGGACACTGCATGCACTTGGACACCAGTCTCCACTAGAGGAGGCTCAGAATGCAATGTGAGGGCGAAAAACAGTCCTAGGAGACCGCATGGGAAAGCTCAGTGCCTTGAGATCTGAAGGCCCGGAGGTCTTGGGATAATGTTTAAGGATAAAAAACCACAAAATAGGGAAGTTATCTTGGTGACAAACATTTCCGGAACAGTGTTTCTCACCTGGAGGTCATCTGCCCCACAGGTGCCCAGGAGTCACATTCTGAGTCTTCCTGGATGGCACAGTCTGTGACTCCCAGCTGTGCCTGAGACAGGGTTGTGCAGGTCAGGGGTCCTGTGAGAAACCCTACAACCCATGGCTCAGCCATCCAGAGCAAAGAATGACCCAGCTGGATGTGTCCACAGCTCTAAGGTGAAGATACCCTGCACTAGCACAACCGGGAGGAATTCAAACAAATCATTTCTTCCCCAGAAGAAAGATCAAAGAAAAAGCTTTTAGAATGGGCTGTCTAGAAAAGGGGCCCAAAGAAAAAGGATGGGTTGTGTTTGCTATTTGACCATGTGTGTGTGTGTGTGTGTGTGTTACTGGGGATTAAACTCAGGGTCTTCACACTGAGGTATACTCTCAGTCCTTTTCTACTTGTTTTACTTTAAAGAGAAAAGAAAACAAAATAACAACGACCAAGATAAAAACAAAACAACACAGAAACAAAAAATGATACAGAATTTCAAAGCAAGGTGATAGGAATTAACAATGGCTGCCATATTACACATTGGTATCTTCAATGAAATTGCTCCGATTACCAGACTGACATAAGATTGCAAGATTGATCAATTAAAGAGAACAAAAAATAATAAAAAGAACATTAGAAATGATACCGAGTTTCACTAATCAAGATAATACTTTTTTATTCTTTTCTTTTTTTCCTTTCCTTCCCTTCCCTTCCCTCCCCTCCCCTCCCTTCCCTTCCTCTTTTCCTTTTCTCGTCTTTTCTGCCCTCCCCTCCCCCTCCCTTCCCCTTCCCTTCTCTCTTCCCTCCCTCCCTCCCCTCCTGTCAACTACCTTACTTCTATATTCACACACATGTGAATATTAACACACTGCCAAACAGAGGCTACATTTATTATTATTTTATTTTGTTTTTACAGCAGAGATATTAACAATTAAACTAGATCTGGTAAACAGAACAAAACGCCTTTATACGACCTCAGCTTCTCTCTCTCCACCTTCACCGTATTTGTCAGAACTTGCTTCCTATCTTGTTCCATATCCAGGAAGCCTTTGCCCGAACGTGAAATCCTTCCAAACGTCACAGGGAGTTCTGTCCGAGACACAGCTTTATGCACCACAGATCGATGTGGCAAAGGCTTTGGAAAAGCTGCCCTCACTGCTTTGTGGAGGGCCATGGAAGAGGAAGAGGCTCCCTCACCCTGGAGCCCCAATCCACACGGACCGTGTGTCCCTAGGGCCCCCTTCTCAGCAGCACAGGTGGTAAAACAGTGTCCAGCAGGCTGAGCCCTCCAGCCTGGGCTGCGTGCCTGTCTTCAGGGACCAGCTGAGTAGCCTTGGGCAAGATATTGAACTGCAACTTCTGCAGTTGGGTGGATTACATGAGATAATACTTAGCACAGTTGCTAGAGCATTACAGGTACCCTAGAGATATTAGCTGCTACAGTTCGGATTAGAAACCTGCAGCATGGTAAATTTATTTATTGTGGGTGCCCAGGATGGAACCCATAGAGCATGGGATCTCCCATGGAACTAGACCACCTGGAACATGAAATATTTATAAAGGGAATACAAGAGACTCTGTTTTCACTTACTTATTTTAGGGGTTTTTTTTGAGACAGGGTCTCATTATGTGGCGCAGGCTGGCCTCAAACTTGCAGCAATCCTCCTGCCTCAGCCTCATAAGTGCTGAGATTAGAGATGTGTAACACCATATCTGGTTGCCGTTCCTCTATTATGGTGATTGTCCTGCCTCAGCCTACTGGTTGCTAGGACTACAGGGTCATGCTGTTATAGGCAGCTGAGTTAGATAGAAATATTATAGGCAGTCAGACAGGGCCAGGCCCTCCAAGGAGCCAACAGACCTGAGGGAGACCTTACGACAATAGGGGCTAACAAATGCACCCACTTACCTCCCTAGGTGTAAATGTCAGGGATTGATATTCTAAATAAGTAACCCCCACCTCCTAAAAGCCAGGAAGAGTCACTAGCCCGACCCCCACGGGAAAAACCCCTGATCTGTATTCATGCCCACTTGCTGCGTGACTCACTTTCCCATTCGATCCCAGTTCACTCAGTCTTACCTGGACAATTATACCTGTAGTCTTATTGGCTGACCATAGTTTTGTCCATCTCCCCTACCTTGGACCCTCACCTCATGGTTTTTCTCTATAAAGGTCCCTAGAAAAGACAGTAGGGGGGTAACCCACTCGGGCCCCCCTTCTGTCCCTCTCTTGGACAGAAGCTTTCTTTCTCTCAATAAATACATTCTGCTCTTAACCTCCATTGTTCCTAAAATTCATTCTTCGGTTTTAGAGAACACGAACTCGTCTGATATCATTCAGGTTGGGAGATTTATTTTCCTGTATCAATGCCAACATGACCAGTTAGAATCTACTTATTTTTAAGTATACAATAATCGACTCTTGATCTTCGTGACATAAAACAATCTTATTTAAAAACTCATCGAAATGTAATTTTCTTTTCCTCTACTCTGGAAATGAGAAGCCACCATCATATAGATACCAAAGAATGCTTGCAAAATTAGCAAATAGGGTTAGTGAAGAAAGCGGTCAAGAAAGAGGTTTTTTGTTTGTTTGTTTGTTTTGAGAGGGAATCTCACTATGTAGTTCAGGCTGGCCTTGAACTCGCTGTGTAACCCAGGCTGGCCTTGAACTCACAGTGATCCTCCTGCCTTGGCCTCCCAGGTGCTGGGATTACAGGCCCGTGCCACCATGCTGGCGAGAGAGAATTTAAACGTTTTCCTGTGACAGGAAGCCTGAGAACAGGCTCTGGCTCATGCACACGCTCTTCATAAACACTGCTGGTGAGTCCAGTTTTGTGGAAGAAGAGGTGCAATGCAATCCGAAGGAAGGGGAGGGGTCACTTCGGCACCAGATACCAGGCTTGTGGGTATTACAGGGGCTCTGGGGAGTCCTGGGAGGACAGAGTGTGTCCTCAGAGTGTCCCACCCCAGCAGCACACAGGGACACCTGTAAGGACCCTTCTGCCCAGGGTCCATCGGGCTGGTTGAATCAGGAGGCGGGAACATTCCCCCCCCTCCTCCTGCCCTTGAGGCCTGCTGAGCCCAGGGCGAGCCTGGCCAGGCGTCTGCAGCTGGGTGGTAGGACGCTTGCCTCGTGGGTGTGGGATCCTGGGCTCAGGACCGCAGAAACAAACATAACAACAAAAACTCTGGTCTAGACCAGTGCTTCTCAAACTCGAATGTCATAGTGTTACAGGCAGCTGAGTTAGACAGAAATATTACAGGCAGGCAGATGGGGCTAAGAACTGGGAGGAGCCAGTGCGGCAGACCAAATACTTGGCAGCCATTGGGGAGACAGGCCCCTTGCTGTGGGCCAGACCTCAAGACTAAAGATGAAACAAAGGCACCGACACACCTCCCAAAGGATAAACAGCAGGGACTGATAATCTAAATAGGTCTCTATTGCCTCCCGAAAGCCAGGAAGAGTCACTAACCCAACCCCCTCCAGGAAAGCCCCTGTTGTTTCTGAGGAAAGCTGACTTTCAGGATTCCAATGTGTACAAGATTACTGAACTTTTCAGCCTCATTTTTTTTTTTTTTTTTGTTTTGCGGTACTGGGGATCGAACTCAGGACCCTGCGCTTGCTAGGCAAGCGCTTATTCCACTGAGCTATATCCCCAGCCCCGCCCCTGTTGTTTCATGCCTGCTTACTACGTGACTCATGTCCCCATTCGATCCCAATTTAATCAATTTTACCTGAGCAATTTTGCTCACGATCTTGTTGGTTTTGTCCTACCTTGTGATTTCCCATTTTTTCCCACCTTGGACCGGCCTCACCTTGTAGTTTTCCTCTATAAAAATCCCTAGAAAAGGCAGGGTCCTTGGCAACCTGTTCTCTCTCAGACAGAAGCTTTCCTTCCCCCAATAAATTTATATAATGGAATATTATTCAGCTATAAAGAAAGGCAGTTTTGGGGACTTTGTAGGCAAGTGGACAAAACTGGAGTCCATACTCATAAGTGAAATAAATCAGCGATACATGTGCAGGCAACGTATTGTATCACTGGTGTAAGAACCCGAGGGTGGGAATATAAACTAAGAGACATGAAGGAAATCTGTTCAAAAACAAAGAACAGATGGGACGAAGGAAAGGAGAAAAGAAAAA
>PVLD010017561.1:0-41518 GCA_004027595.1 Dinomys branickii
TTATGAGGCTTCCTGATTCCCTTGTTTCTTCCTCTTCAAAACTTGTTCTGGGTGGGGTTGAGTTTTGAGACTGCGTTTTGCCCCTCTGTTTTCCCATTTTTGGGTATCAGATTCAAGATGTGGAGCTATAAATTCCAAAGGCAGTTCAGCAGGTGAAGGTCAGCTGCAAAGGCTGCTCTAATGATTCCTTCTCTTTGGGTGAATGTCCCTTAAGCTTTCTGCTGAGAGTTCCGCTTAAGAGGCAGTTATTGGAGTCCCTGCAGGCATGAAGGTTCCAAGGTGCCAGTCTATCCTTTGGGGCTTTCTGCCAAGGCTAGATTACTTCTAAGAATGCCCACTGTGCTTTGTCCAGAGCTGGTCTGGGTGAGTGCGCAGTGCTTCCTAGAGGCTGTCCCGGCCCACTACGGCGGGGAGGGGAAGCGAGGCTCTTGGGGCCACGGCGCGGACGAGCACTCCCGGAAGGCTGGGGCGGAGTAAGCCGGGCACGCCTCGGCCCTAGTCCCCGCGTCAACCCCCAAGGCGTCAACGTCCAGTCGCGGCCCGCTCCTCATGTCCCCGGGCAAAATGGGGTGGGGCCGAGCTAGTCCGTGCACAGCCAAACTTGCCCCAAACTTCGGCGCGGACCGGGCCGACTCAGGCCGGGAAGTGCGGGGCCCCGGGCCTCGCCTCTCGCCCCCTCGCGGGAGCCCGCACCTCACAAGCCCCAACGGCCCGGCGACCCGCCCACGTCCCGCAGCCCGACCCAGCCACCATCTAGAGTTATATCTAAGTTCTAGCATCAAGAATGTTACCCGGAAGAATTCTGCTTACTCTACCCATATCTGGAAACTGACACACTGATCCTGTTAGGGAACACAGACAACTTAATGTCATAGATTAATGAACAAATATTTAAAACATTTGATTTATCACACTATTGTAAATATTACAATAATTAGATATAACAATAGACTCTTTGGAGATTTTGTTTGAAATTATTTGGAATATTTAAATCCCCTTTGTCTTAACACCGCAACACACAAAGATAAACAAAATCCTTCAAAAGCAATAGTTTAATTATGAATGTAAAGTAGACATATTCATTCCACATTAAAGAAAGTTTTGTTAATTGTGAAGATTCAACCAAGAAAAAGAAATTGTCATGAGTTCAATATATTAGGTTATACTAAGACAACACTCATTTTGCTGAAGAGAAAAAGTTGCTTGTAATTCAACATGTTCAATTACAATCCATCTCTTGTTTTTGTCTCTTTTGAAATAAAAGACACTGTATATATTCTCAACATATGGGACATGGTACTAATGCTAACAGTGGAGAATAATATGAAAATGGACTCAGCATAATTACATATGGGGGAAATGGCTGCATGTAATCATGTATCTTGTGCTACCAAATTTCCACACATTTTGCAGAATATAAAAACCACTGGAAGTTAAAACTTTAAATTAAATAGTGCAGAAATGTTTGATTCAGTTAGCATTGGCACTTTGGAGAATGTCTGGTTTACAAAAGAAAGACACAGTATCAACGAATTTGTGTCAACTTATTTCACAAGTTACAGAAAATTACTACTTTAATATGTTGGATTTTTCACCTTTGCAATTTAAAAAATTCCCTTGATTATTATAATAGAAGAGAATCATCTGTGGATAATTTTAGAGAAAACCGCAATTTTTTCAGAAGTTAAAGTTTTATAGTGTTCCTTCTAAGCTTAACTGCATGGTTTCTTCTTTTGCTTGTTTGATTTTGTTTGATTTTTGTTAATGTGTGGAATGGAGAGAAAGAATTATGTCTCTATCTTACAGTGACAAAATAATATCAATTTCTTTAAAATATATTTTAATATTATTATGATAAATTGAAAATTTGAAGTAACTTAAAACAATATATGTTACTGTTGATAAAGATAATAGAAATCCATAGCAAAAGATGAAAAATATAGACATATGACAAGATAGAAAAGATTTGTGATCACAAAACTAAAAAAACCATTTAACCTCAAAGATTTTCTATTCATATTATACTAACTAAATTAAGGTTATCTAATAGAATTTTGCACCCATTACATTATTTTATACAAGAATTTATAGTTTAGTTGTCATTTGGTATTATTTGGCAAAGTATTATACATAAACAAAAATGTATTTACACAATTTTGGTGGTATTTACTAAGGCTTCACTTTTGCTATTGTCAGTGCACCTGAGAGAAACATATACATACTTAAGCTTTGAATATAGGCTATTACCTCTGTATAATCATATCAGTCATGAGATGCATGGTTAAATAGTTGATATATTCATTAGACCTAACTCCAAATCGTTTTACATGTTTTAAAAACTTTAAATGAAAAATTTAAGCAAGTAAATTAGAAGAGGAAAAATCAGAACTGAGAATGAATGTAGGAATCAAAGAAAGATTAAAAGCTGAAGGGCGTGCATGCAGCCCCATACAGTTTACCCATGTGTCATGGTGCTGTTGGGAATTTCTGAACTTTAAACTCAAGGTCCATGTTCTACCCGAGTGCCCCAGTTCTTAAGTACTGAAATAATGTTCTCATGGAGAACTTTGTTTTCTCTAGTTAATGTGATGAACACAATTTCTCACTTAAACTTTTATGAAGGCAAATCAGGTTTACAGAATGTACTTCATTGGCAATGATATCCCTCAAAGTGATTTTCACAGGACTGCTTCTCATGCTCTCTCTCTTGTACAGCAAGGACACAGTGACAAGACCAGATAGCACAAGGCTCACAACACACTGTGGATCTTAACCACACCCTATCTTATATAAGCAGTACTAGGCACTTGATGAAAACCTAAATCTTCTTATTAATGCCACCAATTCAGTTTTTGTTTAAATTTGTAATGAAGGAGTGTAAAATGGGGTGGAGTGAAAGCAAAGATGACTCACTGAACCAAACACAGACTCTAGGGATCCTCTTGAACTGAAAAAATGATTTTAAATTCTGCTGTGTATATCCACTTCCTTCCACTGTCATGATACCTTCATGGAATGAGCTGTTCACTACAAAGTAAAATGAATACACATGCAGGCATAACAAAATCCTCAAGATAGCCCTGTTTTATTGCCCTAACCTCTAACTAAGTCCCTCTTAAGAAAGAACAGAAGCAAAATATTTGCACATGAAACTGTAATTCCCCTAAAGAACACATGTCAGAGTGGAGAGGGAGTCAAGGAGGAGTCATCCATTCTGTACTAGGAGAAATGGACTCTTCAGATCTAGGAAGATGCAATAAAAGGGTCTCGCAAGCATGCAAAAATACTACTGAATACCTGTAATATAGCATACAGAAAACAGAGTGGTTTGAAAGACAACAAAAGTTAGCGAAAAATAAACAGCTGTGCTTTGTGGCACAGGTGAAAACAATAAGAAAAAGGACTTAATACAGAAAACTCAAAGACAAGATGATGAAACAGCATAATTAAACACTGCAGACCTAAGGAAATAAACTGAGGGCCCAGATAATATTATTAAAGAAGTTTTAAAAATAGAAATAAAGTATATAATGATTATGCTTTAAAACTGAGATAGTAACGTAAAAGAATGAATTGAGATATTTATAATGAACACAGAGAAAATAAGTAGAAAGAGATTTGAATAAATTAACAAATTTAACGAGATGAAGAAATATTCAACTGGACAGATTAAAGGAGAACAGCACATCTCAGGGAAAGGTAGATTGGAATGATGCTAAAGATTGGTGTACAGTTTGTTGATAAGATACTCAAAACTAAAGGAGAGAAAAGAGCATAAAGCTAAATTATGGTACTATGGGGGAATTTTAACAGGCAAAGAAGAACTGCACCAAAATCATCATATGTATCAGATCTGGACTCTGTAGGCCTGGATTGGTATGATCAGAGTATCCCAGTGTTGAAGACCACCACAAAGTGGCTCTGAGCTTGTTTTAATATTAACCAATTGGCTTTCTGTGTTCATTTGTGAGCAGTCTGAAGCTTAGGCACCTTGTCTGAAGATAGGCAGTAGACTCATAGTAAGTAAAACTGTGAGTCCCTGGTCACCCTGAGGCCTATGAAACTGTGACACCTCAAAGGACAAGGTAAGGCTACAGCTGAGGATGTTTGGTTCCAGCCCTAATTAACTACAAGGAGACTGTAGCTGCAGGCTACACACTCCTACAATAAATACCAACCTAAAGATAAGGTAGTTCTCCTGAATGACATAATTTACTACTTGGGAAAATTCTCCCAAGGTCCTGTGAGATTCCCACATTTTCTTGAGTATCCCCCTTGTTTGTTTAAAAACCAAATAAATATGGACTTCCCAGAGAAGTCTTTGGCTAAACTCAGAGAATATCAAAGCTGTAAGAGAATTAGTCCCTCCTGGAGCCATAAAATCATTTCCATTGTCTCATTTATTTAAGCCTTCATCATCCATTTGCTTGGGAGATTGCAGGTCTGATCAGCCTGCAATAACTTAGGGTTATTTAACCCAATATTTGATATCCTAGGGCCTGTACAGCATTATGACTATGGTGACAAAATAGGTAGTTTTCAAGAAGTAAGTCAGTGAGAGAAGGTATGGTTGATAAAATTGGTGGCACTTTTGAAATCCTTTATGTCTTCCCATTGTTTGAAAAGTTGGGCAGTAGAAACAACCATCCAGGGAATTCAGCTTCCATAATGCTCAAGTGAGTGTTGCTAGACTTAGTACTAGTTTTTGAAAAGGAGACTGTACAAGGCTGTGATACCTGAAAGCACAACAAAGGCAGGGAGCCACCTGATCATCCTGAGTTTGTACGTGGAGGCAGTTTCAGGCTGCACCGCAGGCAGCAGTTCCAAGCTGACACAACCAGTTCTTTCTTTCTCTTACAAGTGGTTACCTAGAAACCTACTTGCCCTGAGCTTCGAATCCCTGATCATAACGTGCTGTTGAAACACTCAAGTCATAATAATTGCCCAATAAATTTTAATCATTATTATTAATTAGATTTATCAAAATATTTTCATTTTTAGTTCAGGTGCCAGGTTTACTTTGAAGAATATTTAGCATTTCGTGAAACATACAGTGCTTATCACAAAATTATAAACCTGGGAGAGACCTGTCAAAATCCATGTAACAGCAAATTATAGTAAATGGAAACGGAATTTTTAAACCATTAGAACAAATAGAGCTAGTAAAACATACTTGTAATCACAGACTGTGCTACACAATTTAGGAGCTGGATAATGATCATGTTTGCTGGTAAAGGAACTTAATGGGAAAAATCCATACCATATCTTGAAAATAAAATAGATGGTCTTGAACAAGATCCAATAGCCCAGAGTCACGGTTTATAACTGAAAACAGAGGAGAGAAGCAATTGTGGAAGACTAGTATTAGGCGGAAGCCTTAGAAATGCTATTTCTCTTTATTAGTTCAGGAACTAAAAGAAGGTCTTGACAGTTGGCTTTCAGGTGTTTGACAATGCTTTGTGGGCTAAAGAGCCTCATCACTTGAAAACTTTTATCTTCTAGGTGAGACCATTATCCTTCACAAATTGGTTGCTTGAGAGCAGTAATTCAACATTTCATTGTGCTTGCTTTATTTCTCCTAAGAGATAAATCTATGAAAATCTGAACTGCACTGTTGGTAAGGTTTTAGTAGACCTCAGTATCAGAATAATGTTCCCAAATGGCATTTTTCCTATTACGAGTCAATAGCATGAGCTCTGATAATTTGAATGCGATGCTGATGCATGTGGTACCATAAGGTAGTGAAGCTTTAACTCTAATCTCCCCTGTGAGATTGCAACAGTTTTGAAGCAGTTCTGCTCTCTGAAAGCAGTAGGGCATGCATACAGTGTGCATATTCTGCTGTGGTAAGTAGGATCCTAGGACAATCACAACAGTATATGACAAAATGACTCGAATTCTTCCTTCTCCTGCACCCGTACACTTTGCCATACATCTCCTCAGAGCCTTCCTACACCGAATCTGCAGTGGGTCCTATGACTTCCTCAGTTCACTCTCTCTCGTTTCTGTTATGTGTGAGAGGGGCGTATCAAAGTTAGATTCACTGAAGATGAGACACATGAAAAAAAGCTGAGATATCTTACAAGGTATCTAATTCAATACAAGTCCAATCCAGCCGACTCAAGACATGTGGGAGAATCTAGCTAGAGCTAGAAGAGGCCTGAACTCACCTACAGGCTTGTGACAAAATAAATACTTATCGCCAGAACCACTAATTTCAGAATAGTTGGATAAAGCAATAATTTATAGTAGCCCAACACCTATCAACTCCAATCTTTGTAAACTGAATTAAATGAAAAATAAAAGAAAGTGATAATTTCTATCTTTAGAAAATAAAACCTCATCTGCCTTGCTTAGAGATTGATTATAACTCAGGAACTATGCAATAAGTTATTTTGCAGAACAAATACCACCTTTTCCTTTCTATGCTATCTCTAGCTTGATTCCAAGAAGAAAAAGACTACGATGGGGGAAAGGAAGGAAAATATATACATTTATATATATTATAGTAGTCAAGATAGTTATACTGCTACTTTCTTTTAGTTCATTGAAAGGAAAGTTTTGTACCAATATTGCTTGGGCAATATCTCATGCCTACATTTTGATCCCTGAGTAACTACTCTGAAGACAACAATACACAGTGTATTAATTATTGTTACTCTCCTATTATCTTGTTTTGAAGTTCGAGGTTTTTTTTTCTTTTTAAAATAAAAGTTTTGATTTATTGCACCAGGGAATCTTTTCAAATGGGTTAAAAAAATAAGGTACGTTACATTTGGAGAGAACAAGGTATCCTCAAGCTGAGACATCTCAAGAAATAAGCATCAAAAGACCGCAAAAAGTAAGTGAAGTATCAAAACAACTATGTGAATTTGACACGAACTGAGTATTTTTGTTTCTAACAAAATGACTTTCTCATTCATAATATAAAATAAGCTTTCAATTTCCAAAAATTTTGAATAGTTAATCAATAAGTGTAAGCAGCCCATAGAAATTTTCTGTATTTTATTTTACTTCAATAAAATAAAGACTAAAATCAAGTTTTAATAGCTCTATTATGGTGCAATTGATATACAAAGAAGCACACAAATTAAAGGGTGGCATGCACATTGGAAAATCCCTGTGATATCATCACTTCAACTGAGGTAATAGGGACGGTCACGATGGTCAGAACAGTTAATATGAGGCCTATTTTCTTAACAAATTTTGAATTGCACAATAGGGACAATGCCATATAACACATCTCCAGAAGAGATTCTAGCGCAATTGAGACTTGATACCGCTAAACAAAGATGTTCTATTTCCTGCAACCCCTTTACCTTGACAATCAGCATTTTACTCTCTACTTCTTTGGTTTTTTATTTGCAAATACAGAAAAGTCATGCCAGTGTTTTCTCTGGGATGTAACAATTTTTTAAGATTTAGTCTTTATATTTTATACATTACCTAAAAATGTCTTCTGTAAAATCAATTATAAACATATGTAGATTATATATATAATTATATGCCTGTTTAATTAATCTTTTCTAAGCATTCATCTAGAATGAACTACCAAAGGGTCTGAGAATTATTTGGTTATATTGATTTTTATCATGAGATTATTCATAATTGCCAAAATTTGAATATGTACCTCATTTAGGAATTTGTTGCATAAATTGTTTCATATTTATTTTACAGAATTCTGTACACCCATTTCAATTCATGTGCTTTTGTAATATTGCATCATTTTGTAAGATTCTGTAAACAGTGTAGAATAACAAATTATTGTATATCACATAATCCTACTTTGATGAGTAAGAATGCTCTGTGTGCACATATGTATGTGTAGTTAGAGCAAAACCTTGAGACTAGAGAGAATGTGGATATAATGAGTATATATATATATATACACACACACACACACACACACATAGTGTGTGCGTGTGTGTGTGTGTGTGTGTGTGTGTGTGTGTGTGCGTGTGTGCTTTAAATAAGTCCAGCATTCTAAGCTTGGAAGATTTTCATAATAGAATGATGAAAGTCTTACCAGATTTATTCAATACATTATCCAAATAGAATTATCCACTAACCAAAGGGAGACAAGACTAAAGATTGAAGGGTGGTAGTTATTATTCATGTCCAGCCAAAATAAAGGTGCCCAGTATGTAAGCCTTTTGTGTAGTAAACCCTAGCTTCATATACTCTTCATTCACTAAGGTTCCCATTATTATACTGTTGTACATTGAGGCGTACTTACCAAATTATCAGATATCCTATTCTAAGATAAAATAACTAACGAGTTAGGTGAGAGACTAATGATTTACAAATGTCAATATACTGGAGTAATGAACTGATACTAACAATGCAAAATTTGCCAGAATTAGATTCAAATTACTATCACCATTAATTATCTGATGGAGGAAACTGGTTTTGACAGCTGCTTGTTCTAATGAAAACTCAAATGCTACACTATCAATGAATTGATATCATTTAATCACAAATGTCACCTTGACTGGACTAAGGGATTCCTAGAAAGATGACCAGATGCTGAGGGCACTAACTTCCTCAGCAAGTTCATAGTTTCAGGAGCTATAAGAAGGTGACTCCTAGTTCGAGGAAGTGTGTGATGTGGTCGAGACTTCAGAATGGTATCTGCTCCCTGTCCCCTTCTTTTCTGGCCTTTACCAGATTTCTGTTTCTCAGGTGCCTTGCATTTAGCAGCTTTCCTCTACCGCCCACTCCTACCATGACCGTGGATTGAAATTTCTTAAACCATAAACCTCTTCCCCTTTAAATTGCAGGTGACAGGTGTTCTGTTCCAGCTGTAGAAAAGCTGACGACTTCAGAGTTCAAGCCCAATTATAGTAAGAGTCTTTCCAAGAATGAAAATAATCTTATGTTTTATTAATAGCAATCCTGTGTACAAGATAAATCTTGTAATTGTTTTGAAATATCTAGAATATATATTTCGCTTCAAGAACACTTCAGTGCACTGTGTCCAGAAGGGAATGGTGGAGTCGACAAACGCTGGAAAATAGTTACCAGGAAATCTTGTTGGGACCGGGGTACTGAGAAGGAAAAGATGTGTGTGAAGCACAAGTGCAGCTGCAAAATGCTGGAAGATGTCCGATGCCTGAATGACTGTATGCTATCTGCAGCCCACCAAACAAAAGCATGTTCTGGAGGAACACGTAAAGGAGGAAATAGGAGCAGTGACTTCACGGCTACATGCCGGTGGACTAGCGCCATTCGGAACCGTCTCCGCCGTAACCCATCATGCCTTAAGCCGCCAAATGCTGCAGCCACGATGAGATCGATGCTAGCAAAGATTAAACAGATGAGGCCTCTTCCATCTGGGAAAGCAACCATTAGAAGATGACATCGTTCGCCTCGAGTTAACAAAGACAGATTCACCAAATCTGACCTCATCTATGAACTACTGTTTAAACGTTAAAAGTGATAAGTATTAAAAGCAAGCACTTGTTAAATACTAAAAAGAGAAGAAAAAATACCAGGAATGATTTGGAATGATTTACCCAAGCCATCCCATGTATTCCTCATTAAGAATCAGTACGCCAAAAATTATCTCCATTTTCCAGATTTAAAAGTCCGGGAAATTTAAGAAAAGCTGTTTTTTATCACAAAGCTAGGAAGTCAGAAACAAATTTAATTTCATTCCCTTTTTTTAATTTTAATGTCTTGTGTCTTGCTGGCATGTGGGAGACAGAAATAGAGAATATATTACTGGCAAAAGCAGAATCTTATATTTGAATGAAGATAATGAAATTCTAAAAAATAGCTTAGTAATTTATTCTCTGCAAGAAATTTCTGGAGTTCAAGAAAGAGACCTTAAGACTTTTATATTTCTATCATTTTCTCAGGAACAGTACATAAATTTCTATTTATGAAGCTGTTTTGATTAGCATATTTTTACATTTAAATATGAAGCATATTTCTCAGACAATCAGAAATCTCTGTTAACTGAGATTTCTGCATATTTCCCATAACAAGCCATGGTGTCCCTGAGGTTTCTGTGTCATCTTGGATTTTCTCCTGAGTCCTTAAAAGAAAGTATAAATTAGGCCAGAACAGGATGATTATTAGGTACACTCTGTTATGTTTCTTAAATATGTATAGCTTGACCTTAGTTTTTGGTATACAGAATGCCTCATGACTCAATTATGCAAAATAACACAAAATTTCTTAGTCTTTTACCACATAAGACTAGAATCTACCAAATTATTTACTTCAAGAGGTAGGAGAAGTGAAAGATAGATAATAAACTGAAAATGAGTTAAAATATAGAAGTTTCAGAAAAAAGAAAAATATAGTGGAAGATAAGGCTGTTTAAATTCATTTTTAAATAAATGATTATAAGGCAGGACAGGCACATCCTTGGAGAAGGAAAACTTGCTTGTCTAGAACATTGTGCACTTGGCAAAGTGGTTTACGTTAGGCTCCTGCCTTTAAAGGGACTCTGATACTTGAAGATCCACCCAGGTAGACGCCGCACACCTACTCTGCATATACCTCAAGACCAATGGGCAGACACCCGGGAAGCTTCCACTCTCCCAGGCCAAAACAAACAAAAACTATTAATGAGAATTCTCATAGAAGAGTCAGAATCCCACACAAATGGCTATGCCTACCTCCTTTCTGATGTTAGATTTCGCCCCTTACATGGTAGAAGAATTGTAACACAGAGGTCTCAGTGTCATGTAAGACCACTGGTTGGAGAAAATATGAGTTTATTAGTTAGGAAAAGGGCGTTTCAGAACAGACTGCAGGCATCAGGTCCAGCAAGAAGCTGAAGAAGAAATGTATGTGGACAGACCATGAGTAGGTGGCTTACAAGTGTTTAAGACTAAAGCTACAGGGAAGATCAGATGACCACAAAGTTTGCACACTGGGTAGTGACCAGTGATAATAACAATAATGTGAAGCGGGGTGGATTAAATTTATCTCAGGGTTCCAAATCTCCATAGTCTGTTGGTGGATGGGGTGCAGGCAGGGGAAATACCCACACCTCTCCAACATCAGCTAAAGCCTAGCTCACCAGGGTAAATCCCTCCCTTAGGTACACAGAAAGATTCAAGTTTCCTGGGGACAAATCCAGAGTGGTCTCTGCTGACACATCTGCTAATATGCCCATCTCTGTTTCCCAGAAACTATCAAGATATATATCCCTCAGCCAGTGGTGAGCTCAAAGTGCCTGTCAAGTTTATCTTTGGGTCTCTGGGCCCTAGTGGAAAGGCCAGTACCTTCCAGTAGTTTAACAAAAAGTAGTCATTGGATACATTACTGAAGGTAAAAGGCAAGTAAGAAAAATTCAGGGAATCAGAGATACTGGCACCAAAACTTTAGAAAGTAGGTTGAATAAAGAAAAAATATATAATATGAATAAAGAAAAAAATATATATGACTATTCTTCTGTCTTCAAAAAGAAGGAAATGTTTTCTTCTAAAAACGACATAGGTGAACCTGATGGATATTATGTTAAATGAAATGAGCCTGAGTCAGAAGGAAAAGTACCACTTTGTCTCATTCTTCTGTGGCTCTGAGATGCTGAGCTCATAGAGAACAGAGTGGAATGGAGGTTACCAAAGGGGGTGATGGGTGTTGAACACTATGTTGGTGAAAGGACGTAGTGTTTACATTAAACATGGGTATTAACTCAGGAGATGGACTGCCCAACACAGTGACTATTGTTACTAATATATACTTACAAATTGCTAAGAGAGTACACATTAAAACTGTGTGCCCCCAAAAGAAAATAAGGACCTGAGATGACTTCACCATCCCACAAGGTATGCATATGTCCACACATCCTGCCATACATCAAAAGTATAGGAAATTTTTCTTTCTCAATTAAGAAAGCACTGGTAGCAAGCATAAATTGAATACCAAAAATAACACTAAATTTAAGGCACTAGAAATTAAGGCTGCTGCATATTTGTTGAAGTGAATGCTATCTGTTCTGGAAGATTGTTCTCACTGGCATGGAAACTGATATCAGCATACTCCTAAACACACTTTTAAGTTAGTAACTCATCACTTAGTACTGTGGTTGTTTAGGTTTAAAAGGAAGCTGAAGCAAGAATAAGAGAAAGATTTTATTAGTTACTTTTTCTCCACCTAATTTTCATGCCTACTCCTTCCTTAAGTAACAGCTCTAAGTTTCCCATCATTGCATGGTATACACTTTCTACATGTATTTTCTTAAATTTCCCTGTGGTAAATGTACCTGCCACGTTGCTGCCCTCTCAATCTTACAAAATATTTGCACTAAGTATTTCTCCTCTCTTTAACTTAGAAGCTGTAGTGGACTGATAACTGGTGGTCAATTTACGACCCCCAGCTGAACTGAGTAAGCGTGGTGCTGGATGTGGGAGGCGCACCTGGGGATTGTTGCCAGCAGCAACAGAGGCAGAACTGGAGAAGGAAAAGTTATAGCCATTGGGAGTGGAGAAAGGCTGTCGGAGCTGGTGGAAGCTGTAAGGAGCTGTTGGTTGTTTTAGAGGAGCTCGTCACGCTGGCTTTCCTGATGAACTCGGCTGTTTTCATCCTCTGAGGAGCTCAGGACCTCACCGGCACTGAGAATGGCTTTGGTTCACTTTGGGGGAGCTCTGGTCCTTGCTTCCTGGCTCCGGGGAAGATGGTGTGCTGCCCGTCTCCAGGAGAAGCTTGCTGTGTTGGCTTCCCTGATGGGAACTCGGCCATCTTGATCATCAGAGGAGGTTGGGGCCTCACTGTTGCTGAGGATGGCTGTGGTACCTTTCAGGGGAGCTCTGGTTCTTCTGAGCATGGCTTCCTGGCTCCAGTGCAGATCCCTCAGCCTGCTGGCACAGATTCTTCATCCAGCTGGCACAGACTTCCTAGATTCCACCACTGACCTTTGGGCCTTCCCAACACAGATCCATGAAACAGGCCTGCATGAGACTTTGTCATGAACTCTGGGCTTCCAGTTGGATTCATGGGAGGTATTATGAGCTCTAGGTCTTCAGCTGGACTCATGTAGGACACTGTCGCAAGATCCAGGCCCTCAGCTGGGTTCCTCGGTCTTAGTGTGTGGACAGATTTCCTGAACTCTTGTATATTGTTCTTTGGGTGACTATTATAAACAATCATAAAAGTATGTGTTCTGGTATTATACTGTTCCCCTTACAAAAATATGCTCCCAACCAACACAGAAGCCATTACAAAGCTGGCCTCTGCATGGTCCAGAGCTGAACAACAGAGCATGGGCAGCACAGTAAAAATGACCCTGAGCGCCGCTTCCCTCCAAGTGGATTTGAGCAATTATCTGACAGTATCTGATGTTAAAATTTCCTCTAACATGTGAAACTGAATTAATAAAAATATGCATGCTCTCCATATAAGATTGTGTATGTGAAAATATCTCAAATTATATCATCTGTGAGAATGCACAAGACAATTATGAACACTGACATACGTGTGCTACTATGACCTTGCTGTTTACTGACTACCATGTAGGGAAATTTTGTGAGTCCTTGTCATTCCATCCACTAAGAACTCCAGATCCTGACTATAGACTGACATAGATCAGGGTTTTCAGTGGAAATTAACTCAGTAATAATAATAATAATAATAATAATAATAATAAAGAAAGAACATAATAAACCCCAGTTTTTGTGGAACAATGGAGAATAATAAAAATGTTGTTTGCATTTAATTACTTAAGCCTTGGCACATTCGCCACTGGCAGGCACGCAAACATTTAGAAAGCGCCTAATGAGAGCAAGGAATTGCGCACGCTCCACACACTGCTCAATTGTTCTGCGATGTGCCTGAAAGTGCTGACGCAGCGTTCCTTCATCCGTGCCCCTCCGGGCCAGGAACCTCGGAGGGCTCTGTCAATAGGAAGTGCATTGTGCTTATTCTAATTCAGTGAAGATGAACAAAGACGACAGTCTTGGAAGCATAAAGTACCTTTCAAGTGGCAGTGGAAATATGAAATGAAAGCCTAACCCCAAACAAGCTTTGGATTGTTCTATTTTTATTAAAATAATATCAACCATGAAACAAATTTTGAGGCATAACAAGGACAAATCTGAGATGCTTTGTGTGTTTACTTGACCTCGTTCTACACCTACCCATCTCTGACCCAGAGCATTTATTTTTTCCTCTAAATATTTAATTTTATATATGTGTTCATTCATTGATTTTTTAAATTTGAGTTTTAAATATCATTCTCCTCATTAGATGGTCTGCATTTGCATAAGCAATGGCATCGATATTTACAAAGTACTTCTTGTGTTTGAGGCATCATAGCAAAGGCTTAATGCACATCATATTTACTCCATAGCCGTCCTGTGAGGTCAGGCTTTGGGTTAGTCAGCTTTTCCTTGCTGTGCATAGATACTTAAAAAAAAAAAACTTAGTGGAGAAACGATTTCTTTGGGCTCCCAAGTTCCGAACTTTCAGTCCATGGTTAGCTGGCTTCTTTGCTGTGAGGGCTGGGGTAAGGCCTGAGCGTCGCGGCTGAAAGAAGCTGCTCACCTCATGGTAGCCAGGAAAGGGTTGAGAGAGAGAGAAGAAGAGGAAGGGGAGAGGAATGAGATATCATCCCCAAATCATTTTCCCAGCTACTCTGTCCTTCCATTGGGCCCTACCTCCTAATAGCCTGCTCAGTGATGGACTCAGGATGCATTAATCGATTGATGCAGTTAGTACCCTCATAAATCGTCTGCTTCCTAAAACACACCCACAGACTGAGGGGGCTTTTATAGATCCAAACTATAACAGCTTTTCTATCCCTATCTTACAGGTGAAGAAAGTCTCAGGTAGGTCACATTATTTGCTCCAGTACACTAGTAATTGGTGAGTCAGCGATTTAAACAAGATCTGTCTAACATGGGAGCCTGAGTTCTTAAATCGTGCATAAAACCGTGGAGGTGTCAGGCCTCAAGGGTGAGAGAGCACGCCCCTGCGGGTTAGCCCTGTGGAGGATCACAGGAGTGGGCCTTGAAGAGAAGAAGTGACTCCCTTCCTGGCATTGAGAATGTCAAGAGAACAGGAAAGAGAGGCAGGGAGGAGATTCAGAAAGACCTTGGAGGTTAAAAACAAGACTTGTTCTTTGCTAAAAATGGTGCATAAAACTAAGGATTGCTCCTTTTGAACATCACTGCATCAGACTCACGCTGGACGATGGGAAGAGGAGGGCAGAGCACGGAAGGAAGCTGAGTGATGATCTGGGTGAGAAATGACGAGGCTTCAGCCAGAGACTGAGGGTGGAGGAGAAGCGGCGCAGACCAGGAGCAGGACAGCTTCCACTTGCAGACACTCACCAATAAGAGAATGCAGAGATACTGCAAAACCGAGGGAAGCACAAAGCTAGCTGAGAGATTGATGGCATAATTTGGTGCTCTATGAATGGTCAGAGCTTTAAAATTTAGCTGCTGTGCATAGAGTGGGGAGCCATAAGATTCTTCCCAGAGGTTGACCTCATCCAGTGCATACACAGGCTATGTGGAACACTGCCTCACTTGGAGTTTAGAGAAGAGAGAGGAGAAAAACATTCGTGCAAGGGGTAGACTCTAAAGACTCACCTAGACATGACCAACTAGGTCTCCAGTGACAGTAAAGAAATCAGTCTTCTAGAAAAAAAAGCACTTTACATAGAAAGACATCAAAAGTCTTGTAAAATCAGAAGTGCTGGAACAATAAAGTCCAGGAGAGTGGGCAGGAAAATGACTCCAACCTGTCAGGCTTAAATCTCAGTTTCCTACTTATCACTTAAATGACCCTAAATTAGTCATGGAACTTTACGATATCTCTAACACTATCTCGAAAATGAATATAATACTACAGAGAATACCATAAGAAATAGATATCTTCAAAAGTGCTTTAACCATGTAGAAAAAAATCGATAATTATTCATTTGCAAATATGTATGTATTTGCATGAGGTTCTTAAATATCAAGCAGAAATTTAAAGATGACCAAAAAAGGAGTCACTATATTATTCTTAAAACACCTATCTTTAAAACGGATATTTTTCTTCACGCCAACTAATTCAGATTAATAATGATGGGTTAGGTACTGTTCAATTAATTTTGTTTTCATTAAACAATAAATCTGAGACTCAGAGACATTCAGTGGCATAACCAAGGTCACACTCAAGCAAGCCAGAAACAAAAAAACCAGTGGTTTTCTAATCCTACTAAGACAAATATTTGACTATGTGATATTAGACAATCCACTTAAAAATCTGTATTGGTTGAGTAAAAGTCTTTATACCACTTTCACCTCACTTTTATTACCAATCTATCAAAAATAACGTGTCAAGATTATTTCTGAATATAAAAACCCTTGAAGTTGAATTTTTGTTTTATTTTGTTTGCTTCAGTTGCCCTTCCCGAATTAATTTCTTTCAGTATCAAGCAGTAGGTAGTGGCAACCAAAGATGTGATCATCAGCACTGTATTTATCTCCCTAGGAGCAAGTTAAGGGGCACTATCTGGGGAAAACCACAGACTAGTAAATTTCAGTATTTCCACTGCCTTCCTCTGGAAAAGTTTTACTTCCTGTGAGACATTTCTTTTTTCAGATTTTTTTATGGGTTGGTTGGAAAGACAGAAGGAAGATGGCAGATGAAGGAAAAGACAGATATAAGGGAATGAATTAATAAAATGAATTTTCTTCTATGAATTCCCAAATTTCCTTCCACTGCCCCTACTGAGATATTTCAGCAGTTTGCAATAAAGTAAGCTTAAAATATCTACTAAATATAAAATATAAATTTCACGGTAGGAAACCTAAAGACTTGAAACCTGTGCAAAGATATAGTCATGTCTAATCTATTACCATGATCATTTAAGATAGACTCCTTTCCCCATAATATAAGACAAGTTTGTAATGAGTGCATAAAACTTTGGCAAAATGTTGCTTCAGAGCTCAGTATTAAAAGGCTTTTTATCCTTATTATAGTTTCCGTATTTCGCATGCCATTAACCTGCTCTTTGATTATTTTTCACTCATCAGATTTATGTAGTTTCTTATAGGTTAACACAATTTCAGGAGGTAGGTATTTCAATGTGGATTGGGCAGTTTGAAAACATAATACTGTATTTCCATCTCTTGATCAACTAAGAATTTGTAGCATACTAGTAGGGAAAGAAATCCAACCTGAGGGCCGAGGCAATCATATTCAAGAAGTTCCAAGAACCTCTCTTAAGGACTGATCTCTTAACATCAGACATTCTTTTAATGGCTGAAACAATTGCTAAACCAAAAGTAGACATAATCCCAACCATGAGGCAATTTGGAATAAATGGTAATGCATACATAGAAAGTATATAAATATATGCTGAAATCACACAGCATTCACGTTCCTGGAAAAGAGTAATGGTTTGACTTTACTACAATTACTATTATTATATAGTACTTACTTGCTAGTTTCAAGTTTAGAAGTATGCTCCTGCTATTGAATTAAGAAAAAGAGTTTTCAGTACTCTACTGGAACTACCCTCCAATAACTTACATGAACTGTAAATTATGCAGAATAAAATGTGCGTGAGCAGGTTTCAAGGAAAATAGCACCAGTTTAAGTCTCATTTCTTCACTAAGATAAGGAAAGTCTGTGAATTTGGGAAATGAATGTTGATTTTAGTGAACTACAGAATGGGGGCCAGGAGAAGCAAAAACAGATCTTCTCAGTCAGATTACAAATAATGACACGAGAACCATCTGCCCGTGTTTCGTGGTGAAGAATGCCATGACTATTTGATGAGTAGGAGGGAAAGTTTGGAGGGATGAGAGATGGAATAAAGCCAGGGAAGCTGCCTGCCTCAAGTTCAACAAGAAAATGTCAAATTAAATGTGTGTTTTCTTCCTGAAAAATACCCACTCTTGTTATGCATCCATGTGTTGATGACTGATGCAAATGAAAACTTCAAGTGCTACACAAATGTGCTGCCGCTGATGTCTGCCTGCTGAGATCCAGTCTCTAACAAAACACAGAATTAAATTTTCAGCCTTAGAAAAACCGTGTAGACATTAAACGTTTATACGCACAATATTCCTTTCCTCTTTGCTATATTCAATGTAATCATTGAGCTACTAGAATTGAAAGAGTTGTGCTTTGGATTGGAAATAATTTGAATTCTGCTCTCACTTTTATGTGTAAAACTAGGCTGCTGCCACTTCCTTTAGGCAAAAACATCTGTGATATCAGCTAATCGGGGCCGCATGTCGCTGTTATTTCACACAAACAGGGCTAAAGTAGAGTAGCAGGCTTCGTAAAGTGGACCCATAAACTTAAAAATCATATTGTTTTTCAGTAAAGCCAACTTCACTAGATCAAATATTTTCAGGTCAACTAACAATTTTTCAACTGGATACATTTCCGTCAGTGAGCAGATGTATGTAGGTGCTGATGGATTATTCATTCAGACTTAAAACTATGAGATGCCCTGTTAATTCTACATTTTTACTTTATAAAACCAAATGTGATATTTTAGATAAGCATGAGAAAGGCTTGGATGCTTTTGTCTTAGTAGTGAAAAAGTAAGCCAGAAATTTACTTTTTGCAAAAGTATCCATTATTTTAATGAGCAATAACGTGAACATTGAAACAAGAAAGTCATAAAACATTTAACACAGAAAATCATGTCATGTAGATAGTATAGTAAGTTAATTGGCTTGTTTAAATTAATAAGCAGCTATGGAAAAATAATAGTGGTAACAAATACAAATCATCCAAGAAAAATTTTAGAGCATCTAATTAAAGATTTTGTTTACAATTGGAGTTCAAAGAATTTTAATTCCTTTCAAGTTTAATCATAATTGTATATTTACTGAATGAACTATTGTCCTTCTTAGCCATATATGTGTTCTAAATATAATAAAAATTGCTCAAAACTAAAAATAGTAACAAATCTAACATTATATAGTACAATTATATAGCAGGTTATTGAATATTTAAGGGGAAATTTTTTCATTTGATCTGAGTCTTTTTATGACAAAAAAGTTTCTCAGAAGCCTGCAGCAAGATATAGTCCTGTAAATGTGTCAATATAATATTATCTCATTGTTCTTGGGAATCAGTGATGCATAATAATACATGTCATTAAAGGCAGTGAAAAACCATTGGAGAAATCATTATTGTATTTTAATGAATTAGTTAAATGCCTGGAATTGTCAACGATGCTAAAGGAATAATTATCTGAGAAAAATTAATTCTGGCATTTGGTAATTAGTAGTTGAAAAATTGTAAATTTCTCTGAAAGGATTTTGTCTAAAATGATTTATGCCTTCCCAAATGCCAGAGCCACAAATTACATTGTGTCTAGAAAAAATTTTACTATATATCCATGAACTACTCTGGGTCAAGGAAATATTTTAAATGATACAGAAAGTGTCTTCATCCAACTTATAGTAACACTAATAAGAACTGGTACAGTTTTCAAAAGGAATATTCATGGCCATAACAAGGTTAGATGGACAAATGGGAGCACGGGAAGGAGGAGAGAGAGAGAGGGAGGGAGACAGAGGCCAAGACGGAGCCGCAGAGAGAGGCACAGAGAGGCACAGGCGCAGAGATAGCTGTCTTTTGTGACCTAATCTTGGAAGAAACACCATGCATTCCATTTGTCAGCAAAAAGTCCCTAAGGCCATCCACGTGGAGGGAGAAAGGCTTATACAGGACACATACATTAGTAAGTAGGGATTTTCACAGTCATTTTAAAGCTGGTCCACCTTAGAGCTCGATTCTATCCTTAGATAGTTATAATTAAGTTTTTCATTAATGTCAAGAAACAGGCAGAGCAATTCCCATCTAAAGCACATGAGGGACAGGACAATTTACATCGGCCATTATCTTGGATTAGATCTTGAACATTTTTTTTTAGATAAGGACTCATTATCTAGTTCATATTGGCCTCAAACTCGCTAAGTAGCCTAGGCCAGCCTTGAACTCACAGCAATCGTCCTGCCTCAGCCTTCCAAATGCTGGGATTGCAGGTATGTGCCACAACGCTCAGCAAGATCTTGTACTAAATTGTTTTAAAAGAAGTTGAACCTGGAGCAGTTGACAAAATTGGGGTGTGGACTGTATATTTGGGAAATATATTTTATCAATACCAAATTTCAGAGGCTCTAACTGTACTGCGGTTATATGAGAGAATGCTAGTGTTTTTGTCCTTAGGAAACACACTGAAGTACTGAGGGATAAAGAAGCCTGGCTTTCGAATAACTCAGCACACATACTCATCTAGATGCGCACTGCAGAGAAAGCGCAAGTGGTCAGGCAGCTGAAGCAAAACTGTGCATCTTCATCAGCTGTGTGCGGTAGCTCCTTGTGCCACCACACCAACATTTTAGTGAGCTTGAAATTTTCTGCAAAGTTTAAAAGTTAGCATAGCCAACCTGCAGAACTTTTAATAAAACCAAAGAAATTATTTTTAAATATTACATAATGTTAATTTTAGTTCAACTATATAAGGTAGATATTTAAATATACTAAGTGAGAATTTTGCATGCCAGATACAAGGCAAAAGGGTTTTATTAAGTTTATCTTATTCAGTTTAAATTTAACCATAACTTATAGAGTAAAAAATGTTATTGTTGTTTAGCTTATTTCATAAATGAATGAATACACATTCGGAGAATTTTAGTAACTTGTAGAAAATGTAGTCTTTAAGTAGCCCTGCTCAGATCAAGAGTTTGAAGTCCCTGACTCTAAAAGATAAGAAAATTATCTTCATAGTAATTAAATAGAAACTGAGAGACAAACTCTCAGTGTTCATATTCTATTAGGTCATTAAAACAGATCAGCTGCTATACAGTAGCTAACAGTAACTTAGGAGTTAGGAGTTACTTGAAATGATATTTGCAGATAGATGAAGTTTTCTTAGAAATACCATTTTATCAAGAATTTGGTTATTAAAAAGCTATCACCAATATGTTACCAGAATTTTATGATTCTGGGAAAAATCTTAAAAGTTCTCTACAGTTTTAAAAACATTTGATTTCAGCTACTGGGCAAAAGTTGACCTAAATAATCAAACCAAAGATTATAGTCTAAGAGCAGAGAACAAAGAATTCTCTCAAGTACCCCAGAAGGCAGCTTTCCTTTAAATCTCTGCTGCTCCATTTTTACCTATGGGTCTTTGCAATTGCTTTCATGCTCAGGGCCAAAACAAATATGGCATCCAGCTCTAGTCCTGAAAACAGAGGGTTTTGGCAAGGAGCACAGTGGAAGGCCAGAAAGCAGGAAGCGCGTGCTTTCCCTGGACACAGGGCTGCCTTTAATGAGTCAGAGCGTCCTGATGGTCTGCTGCTCCTGTCCTGGGGCTGAGTTCCGAGTCTTTCTTGACATTCTTCTCCTAGCTCCACTGTTCGCTGACAGAGCGAGATGCATCAAGTCCTCCTGCTATGAAAGAGAAGAAGCTTACCACTATAAAAACTCAAACCTTGGAATATATTTGCTGATCTTGTTCTTCAGTAAAGGAATGGATGGCCTCACACTTGTGCATCAAAAGTAGTTTTGTGAGCCAGCCTCTGAAAACCTGACCACATCTATCCTTCATGCTCGCCTAACAGCTGACATTCTCTGCACATTTGCTTTGTGCCTGGCATTGCACTAGTCAGGCGAGTGACGAGAACTGAAACCCAGTGCTATTGGTTTACTCTGTGATTAACTTATATTCCTTCCCTGTGAAAGGACACAAGAAGAATCCAAAGTTAAATGTGATGTGCAACAACCCCAGGAAGATTAAAATTAAGTAGTGGTTTTAACAGCAATGCATCACTAGTGCAAATATGCTGTGACGTATATAGGAGGGGGCACCTGCATTTCATGAGCTTGAGGCATGCGAACTGATGTGAACAGTATAAGACTTTACCAAGCTACAGAAAATTTAACAGAACTATTTCAATGCCTGCTGTAATTGGATAGATGGATAAAATGTTTTCTCACCACAAAGACAAGAACAACGAAAACCCCTAAGAAAACACAGCAAGGAAAGCGTGGGAGGGAGGATAGAAGGAAAATAAGGAGAAGTATTTGAGTAAGAAAAACATTCACTGTGGATAAATAGCATGTGTATGGAAGACAAAATCTCAGAACAGATCCTACAGTTTCTTGAATGGCGGAATAAGACACATAATGGTAAAATCTAAGAAGAGCAATGTTTTGCGTAGTGGAGGAACAGGGTTGAGGTTATGCTTCCAACCTGTAACAGTTACTGCAGAAGCCACCAGGTATGATTTCAGTTTGAATCAAACTGAAATTAAATAGAATGAGAAATTTCAGCTTCTCAATTGAATTAATCCTGTTTCAGATGCACATTAACCAGCAGTTTTGACACTGGGTGGGGCAGCTCCAAATATGTCTGTCACCCCACAAGGTCTTACTGAAGTAGATTCAGAAGTTTAATCTCTTTGTGAATTACAAATAGATTGGGCAGGGAGAAAACTAGAAATGGGGACTTGCAGTCAAGTTTAGAAGTCCTGCACGAATGTAGTAAGTAGTGCAATTTAGTTTATTAAGTGCAAATTTTACCTTGTACTCTTCTGAGTTTTCTACAGATGGTGATAAAGATGGTTTAGTGCAGGTTTAAAAGACATCAGCCAGAGTTTGGATTCTTCATATTCCTCAAGAGATATCGTGTTTGGGACTATGTGAGAAAGAAAAAAAAGACTTGACCCCAGATTATGAACACTTGGATACCGAGGTAGCGTGGAAACTAGGGAAGCACAGAGACTTCTTGAGAGTCATTCCAGGAGGGAATTGTGAATGTCAACCATCTAGCTTCTAGTTCAGTTTAAATTTGAGGAATAAACCAAATTCATCCATCTCTAAAGTCTTCACACAGAAAAAATATTATTAAGAATTTATACTTTTGAGTTTTTTCTACATTTAGGCTTTGCTGGAATTATTGTGCAGTCATTACAGTCTAGAATGTGAATTTCTCCTTTTACATCTGTACAAATTGAAGCCAAAGTTAAATAATTTGGTCAAGACTTCAAAGCTACTCAGTTTTAAAGCTAAGGCCAGAATTAGTGCTACAGGTTCTTTTCACACTGCTGACGTTTTAGGATTTCCTGTTTATATACAGATTCTCCTCAATTGGTGAAATATCTCGGTAAATCCATTATAAGTTTAAAATACTGTAAACTGAATATACTTTAATAGACCTAATGTATCAAAACCATAGCTTAGCTTTACCTATCTCAAATGGGCTCAGGACACTTGCTTTAGCATACAGTGGGGCAAAATTATCTGACAGGATGACAAAGCATTGAATATCTTATATACACAGGGGTACAGATGGGTATTTTGTAGGCATGCTGGTATGCAAATACACAAACCACAGTGTCCAAAAGACACTCGAAACACAGTACACACTAGAGGATCACTTCCTCACCTCAAAGCATGAAACATACTGGAATCTGCAAGTGGCACCATAAAAGAGTACAGTGCTACTTATCATCAACCAGAAAGAGACTGAAATTCAAACTTCAAAATACAGTCTTGAACCAGGGGTAGAGCTCAGTGGCACAGCAGCTGCCTGGCCATCTTGAGGTCCTGAGTTCAATTCCTGGCACCAAAGAAAACCCAGAATCTCTACCAAATGTGTTATTACTTACACACCCTTGTTAAATTAAAAACTTGGCAATTTGAGGAGTTGGAAGTTGGAAACCTACTGTCTTCATGAGTTAGGGCTGTGACTTTGGTTCAGTGATTTAACTCACAGTCAAGATTATCACATTTAATTATGTGTTTCATAGACATGTTTTATATGAATACAAAATTGAAATTGTAACTATTAGGCCTTAAATCTCACCTACTTTCAGAGGGGCCTGTGAAAATGTGATATCTACATGCAAGAGAGTTCTTCTCTTCCACAGAGGAAAGATAAACTTCAGCTATTTGTAGGGTAACGGATGCAGCTTAAGAACAGACTGTCCGATGGAATAAAGCAGACATGCAAATTTAACTCTCACATGGCTTCACTTGTATGAGGTAAGTCAAATTGTAAATAAATACCAACATAAAAATGGATGGTAGGAAGTAGGGCAAGAAACCACTCTCCAGTGGGAAGGGGTCAGAGATGGAGGAAGGGAAAGCGGATAAAAGAGGAGTGAAGACACGTTAGACACACACCAACTTCACACAAGGAGTGTGGATTCACGTACTGCAGACACGCACTATAAAATTAAACTTCAAAGACCTGTGTTACAAGTGGACAGAGCTATCCCCTCTTTTCCTCAACCCTGTACCATTTTATTTTTATACTGATACTTAAATATTTTAATTGATGTGTAACATTCGAACATATTTATGGGAACAGTGTAATATTTTGATGCGAGTCTACAATCTGTAATGATCAGGTCAGTGTCATTAGCACTTCCATCACCTCAGATATTTATCACTAGATGTCTTGGGACTTTTGGGGCTCTCCTAGTCATTCTGCAATGCATAACACATTGCTGCAGACGATACTTACCCTGCTATGGTACGGAAAACTCGTACGAAATTCCACCAGTATTGGACCCAGTATTCAATGTGTCTCTATCTTTACTCTCCCCAACCCTCTGGCTTTCAGTGTCTTCTGTTCTACCCTCTTCTTTTGTCAACTTATTTTAGCTTCCACACACTAGTGAAAAACATATGGTGTGAGAGCTTCTTTCACTCAACATAATATCCAGCTCCACTGGTACTACTACAAATGACAGGATGTCATTCTTTTCTATGGCTGGATCCTGTTTCAATCTGAATATATACACATTCTTTATTGGTTCATCCATCCATGGTCACCTCAGTTGATCCCCCATCTTTGCTACCGTGAATGGTGCTGCAGTGAACGTAAGAACATGGGCATCTCTTAAGAGATAATGACTTTATTTCCTGCAGGATATACATCCAGGGTGGAGAAGGACATTCTTTAGTTACTCTTTCAGTGTACTGCCTCAGGCCTGACCTACCCATGTGACTGTTTGGTTCTGGAGGAAATCTAGCAAAAGCATTGGTGCTAAGGAAAGGATTGCAGAACCTGCGTCCTTGTGGATAGCTGTGAGGTCAACACCAAGTGCTTTGCTGAGGTATGTTGAAGGAATGGTAACATGATGGCTAACTAGTCAAGTCTTATTTATGTGATAATTGAGTCATAGTGTTCTTGCTAACTCGGTTCATATCCTCCCATTTGCACTGCTGCCTCCTTTGCTCTTTCTCAATAAAGAGTTACTGAAATTGGTGATGGGGGCTTCGGTCCATGAGGCTGCTGGCCCCTTAACCCCAGAATTTTGCCTCTCTTGTTTTTCTTTTTTCTAACTTCTCTATTCACCCATGGGTACCTCGTTCTTGGGACCTGTTCACCTCGGACAGAAACAGATTATAGACCGTCAGTCCAGAGTGGAATTTCTGGGTCATATGTAGTTCTATTTTCATAGGAAGCTCAAAACTATTCTTCACAATGGTTGTGTTAATATACATTCCCGCCGGCAGTATGAGACTTTCCTTTTCCTTCATCTTCACCAGCATTTGTTATTTTTTGACTTTTGGTTTCAGCTGGGCTGAGAGGATGTCTCGTTGTGGGTTTCATTTGCATTTTCTTGACAGTGACTCGCCCTGACTTTCTCAGAACCCCGCGGTACCCTCCCTTGCCTTCCTGCCTGTCAGCCTCGTAGACCAGAAGCCTCATCAGACCACGGTCCTTGTCATACTTACAGCACTTTCCCCAGCTTTGAGCATCCAGCAGAACTGATAATGTATCAGCGATATGTAGGTAAAGAGATAATTTGGAAACTCTGCTTACATCTATCTTATTAATCTGTCTTCGGAGCGTTAGACAGACACGTGGTTGCCAGGGTTACAAAGGAAACCCAGCAATGTCTTCCTGCTGGTAGTTCAGAAGGAAATTCAAAGGGTACAGTGTAACAGCAAGAGAATTCACAAATTTCCTGCTTTTTCACCCTCACGGAAGTTTACTGAAGCAACTTGCAGCACTCCTGGGTTTCTCTAATTTTCCAGACTATTTCATTGACTTTTTTGCTGGGCTCAAAGCTAGCCTTCAAAGTTTCGAAAAGGAGTCCCAGAGCCTCCTTAGAATCACTAGGAGCACAAGACCCACTTGTGAGGCAGGGAAGCCGGCTGCGTTCTTCAAAGCTCCAAGGTTCGCTTCCCTTTTCTTGTGTCGCACTGGCCAGGACTGGAAGGTGCAGGTTAGGAAGCGCCAATGAGTCCCGCCATTTCTGTTTGTGTTCCCCAAGGGCCGACAGAGATTTCGTCAAGTTCAGTCAAATGATATGAAATTGAGAATCTATTTCCTCTGACACTAAAACCTGAAATAGACCAAGCTAATCCATGATATGATGAAATATCGTTTGTTAAATCCATAACACACATCAACTGCTATTGTTTAAGTTAGCAGCGTTGATATGCTGGCACCGCCCACCTGGCAAAGGGTTAATGAGCAAGGCAGCTTCTCTCAAGGCCTAAGGAACAGTGGTTCAGATAAAAAGAGACAATGTTATGCTTTGTTTTAGGCCGCGCCCTCCCATTACAACCAACCCCCAACACAATCTTATTTCTGGTGTAATCTCAGTAATTAGGTGCAACAGCAGTCACACACCAGGGCTCTCCAAGCTCCTTTTCAACTTTATGTTTAGTTCTTATGCTGTACACATTATGAAGAAATCTGGGGATAGACATTATATATTATTATGATGGTTATGATGAGACAGGCCTTTAAATACATCCTTCATATTTCCATAGATGATACAGAATATCTCATATTATATGAAACATACTTCACAAAAGAGTGCTTTCAAGTATGTATGTAATTAAAAACAGATATCTATCATCTGAAAGCAGTCAAATTTTCATCACATTTCATTTCAGAATGGCCTTAAAACTGCCATTCTCCTTCTATTAGAGTGCACTATTTGTCTGTGCTGCTGTGCACTTCTTAGGTGAGGGAGCACTCTAGATTTTAACTTATTAATTTCCATTCTAATAAACATTGTTTAGTGTGAGCTATAGAATTGTGTTACCAACAGAAAGAGAAAATTCTTATTAGAAGTAATGTGATTTAATTAGTTGCCCATCAATGCATTTAACAGAATTCTATATTTACTGATAAATATATGCAAACCAATGACTGCTGTAATGTTCAAAACATGTATGTAAAGAGCAGTGCTACACAGGACAGACTCTGTTCTGAGGCTGCAAGAATGTTTAAATACTTTCAAGTATGGAGACAGCATCATGTTATTCAGTAACTTCTAGTTTATTTTTTCTCCACACTTGCTGAGGTATAATTAACAAATAAAACTTTTACATGTTCAAGGTTTATAATGTAATGATTTGATAGACATATACAGTGTCAAATGATTACCACGGTCAAGTTAATTACCATATATGTCACCTCACATAGTTAATATTTGGTGTACAGGAATTTTTAAGACATTAAAGATTTACACTTTTAGTAAATTTCAAATATTTAACACAGTGTTATTAACTATATTCATAATTCTAGACAGTGGTGGTCCCTAAAGTATATTCAACTTCATGATGGTTTGAAATCACATGTTTCCCAAGGCTTGTGTGTAGGGGGCTGGGCCTAGAGCAGCAGTATTCAGAGGTGGAACATCTGGGGAAGTGTTTGGGTCAGGAGGGTACAACTTTTTCAATGGATTAACTCATTGACTAGTTGACAGCTCATGGAGATTACTAGAAGGTGGGTACTAGGTGGATAATGAGGTCACTGGAGGCATGTTATAGTAATAGAAATCTGATTAACATATATTTGAGTGTTTCAAAGCTTCTAAAATTTCAGAGTCCACCACATGGTTAATTTTGGTAGATGTGAATTTTAGTTCTGTTCTTCCTGATTATATACCTTGGTGGTTCTTCAGGATTTCAGTTTGAAGCTCCAGACTCACAGCGGTAAAGAACTTTCCTGATTCTGTCAGTAAAGGGTAGGTGCATGGGCTATGCCTGACTCTCAGTTCAAATTCAAAAGTAGTGATTGGCCTGCATGAAGGATGTGAGTTAACTCCTGGCTCATTGGTGTATGCTTCACTTTTATTATCTCTTATATGTAGTTGTTTTTATTTTAAAGAGGAAAGAACAAAAACAAGATAACAAAAACAAAGACATAAAAACGCAACATAAAAAATAAAAATGACAGACTGGAAGATGCAACCATAACGAAAAACACACTCAGCTACCTAATATTTGACAAAGGGGCCAAACAAACTCACTGGAAAAAAGATGGCCTGTTTAATAAATGGTGCTGGAAAAACTGGCTTGCCTCTTGCCAAAAACTGAAAATAGACCCAAGTCTATCACCTGCACCAAACTCAGGTCAAAATGGATCACAGATCTCAATATTAAAACAGAAACTCTAAATCTATTGGAAGAGAAAGTAGGCAAAAATCTTGAAGACATAGGAGTAGGTAGAGAGTTCATGAACAAAAATGAAACTGCAAGGGAAACACTTCAAAGAATCAATAACTGGGACCTCATCCTACTGAAAAGTTTTTGTACATCTAAAGAAATCACCAGCAAAGTAAAAAGAAAACCCACAAATTGGGAAAAAGTCCTAGCTGGTTGTCCCTCAGACAAAGGTCTTCTATCTAGAACATACAAAGAATTAAAAAACATGTACCTGTCCAAATTCAAAGACCCAATCCAGAAATGGGCCTCTGAGATGAAAACACAATTCTCAGACAAAGAAATATAAATGGCAAATAAATATATGAGAAAATGTTCCACATCTTTAGTCATTTGAGAAATGCAAATAAAAACAACACTGAGATTTCATCTCACCCCAGTAAGATTGGCCAGTATTAAGCAATCATCCAATAACAAATGCTGGCAAGGCTGTGGAGAAATAGGGACTCTACTGCACTGCTGGTGGGATTGCAGACTGGTGCAACCACTGTGGAGAGCAGTTTGGAGATTTCTCAGCAAACTAGGTCTAGAGGTTCCATTCAAACCAGCTATTCCCCTTCTGGGTATTTTCCCAGAAGATCTGAAAACATATCACTGTGATATATTTGCACCCATGTTTATAGCAGCGCAATTTGTAATAGCCAAATTGTGGAAGCAACCCAAATGTCCATCCACAGAGGACTGGATTAAAAAACTGTGGCGTTTTTATATAACGGAATATTGCTCAGCTATAAAGAGGGACAGTTTTGGGGCCTTTGTAGGCAAATGGTCACAATTAGACACCATACTCATAAGGGAAATAAATCAGAGGTACATATGCAAGCAACGTATTGTGTTGCTAGTGTAAGAACCTGAGGGTGGGAATATAAACTAAGAGGTGTGAAGGAAATCTGTTCAAAAATATAGAACAGATGGGATGAGGGAAAGGAGAAAAGGAAGAAAGAGGCAAATAAGTATGTATGTATGTATGTATGTGTGTATGTATGTATGTATGTACATATGTGCAGGAAGGCTAACATGGTTCCACTATTGTATTATGTCACTTTATGGTAAGGAATAGTTGATGACTGGTTGTTTGATCAGTCTTGTATGTCTATATATGTTTTCCTGAGCATACACTTTGAAATTATCAATATGCAGTGCAACAACTATTGTTGGTTTCCTGTTGCTTTGTCTATAATTCAATTTTGATTATACTGTTATTGTGCCACTTTGTGTCTCTTTGTTAATGCTTTCCTCTTTTTTGTTGATGTAGTTCTTTTACACTTTAAAAAAGTTTTTTTTAATTATATAAAAAAAGGAAGGAAGGGGTGATTATGTATGTGTGTATGTATATGCAGCATATCTAACATAGTTGTACTACCGACTTAGGTCACTTTATTGTAAGGAATAGTTGATGATTAGTTGTTTGATCAATTTTGCATGTCTGTATCTGTTTTCCTGAGTATACACTTCGAAGTTATCAATATGTAATGCAACAACCATTGTTAATTCCCTGTCACCTTGTCTGTAACTCAGTTTTGATTGTACTATTCTTGTGCTACTTTGTGTCTGTTAATAAGTTTTTGTTCTTTTACTTTTAAAAGTGTCAAAAAATAAAATAAAAAAATAAAAATGATACAGAATTTCAAAACAAAATGGTAGGAAATTAGCAATGGTTGTTATGTTACATATTGTTATCTTAAAAGTGGTTACTCAGATAACCAGATATAGGCATGTAAGATTGACCTTATCTACTTAGTCCTTACTGATAATTTTTTGAGATATGAAGAGTATAATCTTCATAATTTATTTAGCTTGTTGTTGGCACATCAGGTATATTAGCTTGTGATCTACTAAACCCTACCTAGAATGTGAAATCAATACTATTTTAAAATAGTTGCAAAAATAAATTCAGACCTTTTGAAAAAGACTAAATCAAACTAGCTTTTATATTATAAAAAATAGAGGATCTGGAGCCTTACTTTGATTTGAAAAACATATATTGATTATCTACAGGACACAAACACCATAATGTACAGTAGAATCTGTAAGTCAGACCTGGTACCAGATGACCTTCAGTCCATAGAAGATTCAGATAGAGAAAGAGATAAACTACAGTGTAATGTACTACATGTTGTATTTGGGAGATAACACCATGTCCCAGAACCAATTGGACTCCATAGAGGGTTCAGGAGATAATTCACATATAAATAATAATGTTCATATGATGGGTCCAAGTTGGATAATTGTTATGGTTGATACATTGTGTCAACTTGGTGAGTCTAGAGGTTTGGCTGAGTGACTCAGGAAGAAGCCAGAGTGCTTACTTTGTACACATCCTGAACCTGTGGAAGAGGAGGCCATGGAGACTGTGTGAGAGTTCCATGCCCCCTGGGTGGGGGTAGCCTGTTTACAATGTAAGGGAAAGAGAGAGGCTGCTTTCTGCCATTCCTCTCTTTTTGCTCTGGTTGTTTTTGTGTGCTCTGCTGTGAACATTTGCCGTCTGCCATGTGCCACTGCCTCAGAATCAGCCACGTATGGACTGAAACCTCCACGAACTGTAAGCTAAACAAACCTTTCATTCCTTCATTTTGGGCATTGTGTATTTTGTCTCAGCAACAAGAGAAAAGTAACCAAGACAATAATGATCAGAATTTTCCAGGCATAAAAGAACAGAATGATACACAGGGCAAAAGGATAGCATTTGCAATGACTTGTTCTCATGGAAGAGCATGGCACATTTGTTAAAGAGTAAAACGTGAACAGACTAGAGTCACACTGGAAGGTCTGTGGAATGAGTGTGTGTGTGTGTGTGTGTGTGTGTGTGTGTGTGTGTGTGCAGATAAGGTCAGAGAGGTAAATGGAGATCAGATGAGGATGGACACCACGTGAAACCAGAACCTTTAATATTCTTCCTGGTGGCTATGTGGACTTCATAGAGATATTCAAACAAACAGAAATGACATAAGCAGAGGTAAGTTATTTAAGAAAAAGAGTCTGGCAGGAATGGAGGCAGCAGGATCAAAGGGGAAAGGTCTAAGGGGACAAAAGAATGTTTGCAGGAAACCCAACAAAGAAATATTTTGAATGTCATTTGTGGATCCATCACAAATGCTATAATGAAAAATGGAAGTATAAAAAATGACCAGCAAAATTGTCTTCTAAAAGCTAGTAATAGAGATGCTAGGTGGCCCAAGAACCTTACTTATCTACTCTGTTTTCATTAATATATACTGAATTCACTAAGTGACTAGGTTTCCCTCCAAAAAGCATTGTTTGTTCTCATTGTGTGACTTTGACTTATGCAAAACTCATTAAAATCATCCTTTAGATCTCTGTTTTGTGTGCAGTACATGTTAGTTTTATCTTATCTTCAACATCCTCTTTCATTTAACTTTCATATATGTAAATTCAGAAAGAGAGAGAGGAAGAAATAAAATGAAAGGATTGTAATGTAATGCCATGAAGACTAATTCCTGGTAATGATCTCTCCCACTTATCCTGGCCTGTCATCTTATGTGTTAGAAGCACCTTGTCAGCAAAGCTCCTGTGAGATAGCTTTCCTTCCTTATAATTGGGATGACATCAATCTGTCTTAACTTCAAACAACTATTCAATGTGAGATATCAGTACATGAAAGTAATGAGAGACCACCTCCTTTGTCCAGCTTTTAGCCTTCTTGCCATTTCATACTTTTTCATGTAGTACAGAGATTTAAAACTGATTAAATGATTTCCCACAGGCAGGTACCTCTTGTGCCTTAAAGCGTCTGGCTGAAGGGAGATTGAATAGAAATACAGAATCTCATGGAGCTTCAGAGGTCCTAGATTGCACTTTATAAATACTCTTTATTCCTACTATAAGCCTATTACATATCCCATACTGTGATTTTACTATTGAAAGCCATTTCAATCTGCTTTTTTCCCTATAAAATACTTGGATGGTAGTTATCTTGCAACCATTGGAAAGTAATAATTCAGGTATGATGGTAATTCATAATTTGCAAAACCTTTGAACATTTATTTCTGTTCCATGGAAGGCATTATGGTTTGTGTCTAGCCTCAGGCAGTCATGGGTGGGGCTTTTTCAGAGGTAGCTGAATCCAGAGTATGTGACTGATTCATCACGTAAAGCTAGAATTGAGGGTGTTATGATTAAGGGTGAGTGATTACTAAATCAGTCCACTGATTGCTTTGGCACCACCTTAATCTTGGTAGACTGGATACAGTACAAGGGGCAGAAAGAGGCTTAGTTTGTTCGTTGCTTGCTTTGCTACCTTCTGCCTACCATGAACTGTTTTTCCTCTGTGAAGCCCATCTGCCATGAGCCACCCTGCCTTGGAGCCAGATGACTATGGCCTGAAGCCTCTGCAAACTGTAAGCCAAATAAATCTTTCTTTCTTTAACTTTGGGCAGAAGGTATTTTGTTTAAACATTGAAAAATTTAACTAAGGCAGAGGCTTCCTCCAATTTACTTACTAGAAAACTAAAGCCTAAATGTTAAGGAGGAACTTTTGCTAACAAACGTGGTGTTCTTTACACACAGTGTTTATCCTTATTATCTTGGTCATATTGCTGGTACTCCACCAATCTGAAAACCATAGTGAATATCAAAATTACGCCTACTCTTGATAGATTAAACTCATTTTATGATTCTGATCCTCTAGTATACAAAAGTAATCTTATGCTGACTTTGTGTATATTCCTCCTCAGCAAGTTTGAATGTTGCAAATAACATTAATATTTCACATCTCTAGTTAAACTCACATATATGCATGTTATTTCTTTCGTACTTGAGCCCTAAGATGATTTATTATGAAAGGTACAAATTTTAAAATCTAATAAACTGTAAACTTTTCTGAAGGCAGAATTTTGCTGACATGAGTAATATCCAGAATTATGATACTAAGTTGTGAAGCTAGGTGACAGCAAAGCCATGCAACTGGGTGAAAATTATTTCTAAGTTTTTCTTTCTAAAGGGCTAAATATTTATTTATTTATTTGCTTGTTTTTATGATTCTAAAGTTTATTTGCTTGGTCTCTTTCCAAATTGTCCTGATTGGTCTTGATATGGGTTTGGCTATATATAGCTTCTTTTTTTTTTTTTTGTGGTAGTGGGGATCGAACTCAGGACCCTGCGCTTGCTAGGCAAGCGCTTATTCCACTGAGCTATATCCCCAGCCCTGGGTTTGGCTATATATAATAAGACAAATTCTAGTAATTGTTCTCCTCTAAGACAGGAACATACTTAATCCATAAAATAACTTCTTACGTGTTCTTCCTAGCATCAGTACAGTCTCCAGTACAGTAAGTCCCTGGCTATAAACGTTCGAGTTGCAAACTTTCACAGGTGTACTGTATAAGATTCATGTGTTGGTTTAGGAATGAATCTGACTTATGAACAATTCTCCCAGAATAGAATTGGCATCTTACTTATCTAAGAAAATGGATTATAATTATAAGCACTTACATGGTTGAAACCCCTGGATACACAGTATTTTCAGAGTTCTAATTATACATAATTCCATGTTTGTATTTCCAATCAATTCTCAATCACTATTTTTAACCTGTGTACCACAAAATTTTTGAGATTCTTGAGCACTGTGGAGGTCTGAATATGAAAACAGTATAGCAAATAATTGTTTTGAGACAGGGTCTTACTATGTAGTTCAGGCTGGCCTTGAACTCATTATGTAGGCCAGGCTGAACTGCAACTCAAATGATCCTCCTGCCTCAGGCTCCAGGGTGCTGGCCTTACAGGTGTGCACCACCACACCTGGCCTTATACCAAGTAATTTTATATCAGATTGTAGATGACATGTATGACCAAACGTATTTAACAGTCAAGACTGAATTTTCAGTACTTCAGTAAAACTATGATGTCGGCCTTTCCTTCTCTGTCTGCTTGACCCTCTTTTCTCTTTGCTTTGTAGTCCTCCAAATAGCTATTTATATCTCATGTAGGAAGTTTATCTTCTTATCTCAATTTCAAAATTGGGCTGAGATTTGAATGTTGCTTCTTATAGGCAAAATGGGGGCAGATCTCTAAAATGTCACTCAGTGACCAATCCCCTTATAAACTGCCCTACCATTAGTGCAGTTGGCAATTGTAATTGTTTTAATCAATAGAATATGACAACAGGATGGGATATTACTTCTATGGTAGTGTCACATTAGATGACAAAGGTGGAAGGATTTTGTAGATGCAATTAAGACTTCTAGTCAATGAACTTTAAGCTAACCTAAGGGGAAATGATCCTGGTTGGCCCTGACTTAATCAGGTGAGCCCTGCAGTAGCAGGGGTAGAAGTCAAAGGCTTCTTTTGAATATGAGAAAGAAAACCAAAGCAAATTTTACACCTTCAGTATAATGAATTCTGCCAAGAACCGTATGAGTTCTGAAATGACCCTTAGCCTCAATGGGACCTTGGTCCCAGTGAACCTTTGACTGTAACCTCCGATATAGCAAGCGAAGGCTGCCCAGCCCCAGTTAACTCTGTCTATAATCTGTGAAATGCCAAGCAAGGGAGACTCTCAGCTAAGAAACTCCCAGCCCTGACCCTCAGAGCATGTGAGAGGGTAAATGCACAGTTTGAGCTATTAAATTTGTGGTCATGTGCTACACAATAGAAAATGAATAAAACATCTTTTTCTCATTGCACAATGGCTTTACACCAGTCATTTTTTTTTTCTTTACCACACGATAACCACAACTTTCTAAGACTGGTTTTTGTTGGCATTCCTGACACTGGGGTCAAAGGTCAAATATGAACACTCATCTAATTGGATATAAAATGAAATACTGTGAACACATCAGAGAAATAAAAATTATCAGCCAATACAGAGAAAATTTTGTCATTAATTCAATATAAGATGTCTTAAGAACTGAAATGCTTGAAATATTGATCTTCACCTAAATTAATAAACAGCATCATCCACTGAAACATAACACTTTACAGAAGTGTAAATAACTAGATTTTACTCTCTTTTACCATGATGTAATTCTCATATATGAAAAGTGAGGCTTTAATAATGTCATCAGACACCCTATTTAAACATTTTTATTAATGGTAATAGATTGTGTTTCTTTGCATTCGCCTACTCATTCTCACAATGTGACTAATCACAGTGATCACTGAGGTGAGGAAGTAGGATTAATTTCTAGCCTCAGAAGAGAAAATAGTAAACACACTGACATGACAGCGAAGGAAGAAAACTTAGTCTGTTTAGAACCACATAATAGAGTTCACGCACAAAATCTGTTTTTTATTACATAGATAAAGTTATGAGATCTGTCCCTAGAAGTATGAGCTATCCATACTTAATTTTCATCATGTTTTAGGGTGGCCAGAGTTAAACTGTGATGTCAGAGAGTAACAAATATTTTATCAGTATAGGTTAGCGTCCGTACCACAAAGTGGAGCTAAAGATAATATACATTTTAAAATGTGCCAGGTGATTTTTTAGGAACTCAAGATCTAATAACAAATGGAATTGATGTTAGGTCCGGTGCTCAGATTAGGGAGATACAGAAATAATCTGAGATTAGTTGCTTTTCTGGAATCTCATTAACAAACACAGATTATTGGAGGAAAGTAGTGATTTCATCTTCTTTCCTTACTTTACTTGACTCAGTTTTAATTTTATTGTTTTTATCATCAGGGTGCAGGATGGCATTTTTAGCCTGTGATCTTACTCAAATTTCAAAAATATAATTGATTTTTGAGCACTCCAAGTTTACAGAATGTCAAGCAATTATCAATGAAGCATCTTTCTCTTTTTAAAATATCCTAGTTGCTCTGTCCTACTTTCAATAAATTGGTTATTATTAAAGATGAAAATGTCTCCAAAAAGGAGCATGCTTAAAATGTTTTTAACATGAGATTTTGAAATATTTGACCTATCAGAAACAGAGATTTCAAAGAGTGAATCAAGTTCATCCAATTCCCACACAACTATGGTGCCATCAGAATTCAGTACATGGTCTTCAAAATAAAATCAAGAAACATTATACATATGACATTTAAACTCTTTTCTGTTGGTTAGGAAGTCATTGTAGGCTTTGAGAATATTTATGTACTTATTAGAAATGCTAGCTTCAAAGAGAAGGTTTATAACAAGGACAATCCTATATCAAATTGCTTTACCTGGATGGAATGTCTTCTCTGCAAAGTGAGTATCATTTACTTGTCAATTACCTTTAACTCATATTGTCTTTCTGCACCAGTTTCATAAATTCCACAAAAGCAGAGAGGCTTTTGACAGATTGGTGCCCTAATGCATGTAGTGAAGAAGGGCCAACTAGAACATAAGACTGCTCATTAAATTTGCTCACTGAATAAATTAACTAACAAAATAATGCTCCAACATTGTTAGTTCCAATCTATCTCCAAACAATGAGGCTGTCCAAGTGCTGGTTTTTGTCCAGTGTTCTAAAAAACATTTTTAGAAGGATAAAGATAATGCTTACTTTTATACATGGAAAGGTCTGTTACTCAACCATAGGCCCTGCCTTTTGATGTGCTTGTGTTGGTTTTAGGGCTGAATTTATGTTGAATCATTGCTATTTCTCTCACCTAAAGGTCATCTGACCAATGACCAAACTCTGAAAATATGATTGGCATGGGTTAGGAGTATGCTGGTGAAAAGAAATCAGAACAATCCATCAGTGGCCCATATAGGGAACAAAGACTTAGCATTGTTTCCAATAAAATTTATCTGTAGGAATACCCCATTTAAAGATTTTTCTTGTATTTTATAGGCCTTGTGAAGGTGATAGTAGAATCCACTTGAAATATACATTAAACTACACATCAATACATTAATAAAATATAAAAATGTGATTTTAGGAAAGAAAAGTGTGATATGTCTTCCTTAACACAGCAAGTCTTTCTTCTAGTCACATTTCACATCATGCTTCTGCCCAGTCACCTCCTCCCTTGTGTAGGGGAAAGCATATTTGGAAGACCAAAGGGTAGTAGCCTTAAAGACACAAGGATGTGCAGATGCTGTATAAATCGGATCCAGATAATGAGAGAACAACACATTTACCTCACTAGCACATTTCCTTGTAATTTTTCCTCCAGAGTAACATTACATTGCACACCAACACTGTTATTTTAAACTGCCCAGTGATGAGCACCTGTAGTTGTTTCGATGAGCTGGGAGGCTGAGGCAAGAGGATCACTGAGTTTGAGTTTGAGATCATTCTCAGCCCCATAACAAAATTCTGTCTCAAGATACAAATAAATAAATAAACACAAATAAATCATAAGCAAACATGCATCTGCTATTTTTATGGCTCTCCAGCTGTGCTACAGACCTGTGCTAGGTAGAGCACATGTGCAAATTTCTAATTTCTCTGAGTCTCAGTTTTTAACTTCTGTAAAACTATTGAAACACCTCTAAGTTGAAGTTTCTGGGCAGCCTGCAGACCAATACAGCGCAAAGTGGGTCCCGCTGCCTGCGCACTGGGTCCCATCACCGACAGCTTCTCGAGCACTTGGTTTCCCACAAGAGCTTTTCTTTCTCTTGCCTAGACAGTGATTCTTTGTTACTGTTTCATTCCATAGCTCAAACACTTTTTTCTTTCTCTTCCTAAACACACATGCACACACACACTCACACGCACACGCACACGCACACGCACACGCACTTCGATTCTGCTCCCTCCAACTAGCACTGTGTAACTCTCACTCTTTAGAGACTAAACCTGCCTCAGAGTTTATCGTCTTCAGACTGCATCCTTGATAGTCAGACTCTGTCTCCACCAGTCTCCAACCCTTTGCTGTCGAGGTCCCCACTCCACGTCAATAAATCCAAGGTCCTTGTCCAGTCATGCTTCACACAACCTAGCAACATTTAACACAGGTGGCTCCATAGCCCAGTGTCTCCTAACATACTATTTAATTTAGTTTTCTATTGCCCCCGCTAAAAGTGAAGACTCTGTGTAGGCTGTTATTTTTTACTTTTATTTTCGGAGGTAGCTCTTATATCCAGATCAGTCACTGACACACAGTAGGTGCTTACTAAATACTTATGAAGTGAACATTAACCAGGAAGAAAAATATTAAATAAGCCAAAATAGCTTGAATAAGTAAAATGTAAATGCCATTATATGGTTTTATATGTGCAGTTATTCACTAAACATTGAAGGCTAAATTTCAAAATATAAAGATAATAAAAGATACCAACTAAAGAAGTTTATAGTTTAGAAAAGTATAGATATAAACATAAGTAAGTACAACAAAATAGTTGTTATATACTATATAGTAATATATATAATATATATAACAAGGAATAAGGCATATACACTAAATATGATACATAGAGCATACTTGATTATTTAGATGATAGTTAAGTATTTAGATACTTGCCAACTACCTTAAATTTAATAATTGCATCCCATAGTCTAGAACACCCAAAATATGTTTAGCAATCAGAAATTAAGTAAGTTGTGGACTCTCTGATTAAATTAGGTTAATTAAATTTGTTTGATATATAATTAATTGCATGTTAAATTAAGTTACATTAGCTCTACCAGAAGGGAAATACCTAGGCTTAATTTGATCAAGAAGCCAAGATTATTTTTTTAGAATTAGTGTTTTTTAGAAATACTGGAACATATGGACATAACTTTTTCATTTTATTTTCAAAAATGACTCTGAATTATTGCACAGGTGCATTTATTAACCAAAAAGGAGCACTCAGAAAGAGGGAATTGTCAAAGTTCACATAATATTGGATAGTTAAGTAGTTTTCATTCCTACTTGAAGAATCCTAAATGATATACATTTTTATTGGCTTTGAGAATGCATATACCTATTGCTGTACTTACTTTAATGTTTAGTAGTTCCTTGAATATATGACTGTCTTAAATGAATGTTGCACTACAATTTCTATGCTATTTCTCCTTGAAGTATAAAGGTTCTGAATCTCTTGATTAAGCAGTTTTGTAATTAAAAGTATAATGCAAATTCTTCCAGAATAATTGGGCACTGTACCTTTATAATTTCATAAATACAGAGTTTAGTTAGGAAAAAAACAAAAATTGACAGATGAATTGAATACATCTTATTCATGTGTGTCAATGGAGAGTTGGTGGCCTGTTTATTGATTCTGTAATTGTTATTTTTTTCTATTTAAACTGCACAAAAACATACAAAGAATATAAATTTTAACATGTACTTATAAGGGTATTTGGTGGCTGATATAGAAACTAAGAACCTCAAAACTGATCCTTTTAAAATATTTACACCATCCACATCGAATCCTGTTGAGGAAAGGTCCTAAGTCCTTCCAAGCATGTCTGGGGCTGACTGCTTGGAATTTTAATGTGCCTTAGTTGATATGGTCTCTGGACTCAAAGCATCATTGGTTTTAAACTTTGTAATGCCAGGAGCAGTAAGCAATTTCCCTGGGGTTTCTGCTGATACTCTTGGACAAATTTGTTTTTCTTTAACCGCTCTTCAAACCTAAACAATTGCCAATGTCTGGCTTGTCTCAAGCCCGAATAGCCACTCATATTTGAAACATTTCAAATATGAATGACTGTTCTCGAAGATGAGTTAGTATAGTTTTGATTATATATACACAAGATAGCTAAGATGGTTGTTTGAAAGGAACAGTTAAGGTGTAATTGTCCAATCAATCTTACAAGCCTATAACTGGTTATCTAAGTAAAGACTTTGAAGATAACAATATGTAATATGACAACCATTGTTAATTTCCTATCACCTTGTTTTGAAATTCTGTATCATTTTTATTGCTTTTATATTGTTTTGTTTATGTCTTTATTTTTGTTCTTTTCTCTTTAAAATAAATAAAAGTATATAAAGATTATTTTCACATATTCCAAAAAATGAAAAAAGAAAAACCAGCCGAACTCTGTGGAGACATGAAGTGTAGCCCAGAGGACTAATAAAGACCAGTGGGCACCAACAAATGAAGCTTGTCTGCCCTGTTTTCATTACTGACTCTTACTCTCAGTACTGACTGGCGTGGACCCAAGTCCAAGTTGAGCAGGATTTAAGCACTCATTAATCACACATTGTAGCAAAGAGGTAAGAAATAAGACAGCGGAAAAATCACCATAGGGTACAAATACAAGTTTGCAGAGAATACAAGTAGTAAATTTCTAGGTGCTTCATCTACATCTCCTTAGGAATTCAGCATGATAAACCAGGTGTGGTAGCATGCACCCGTAATCCCATTACATGGGAGGTAGAGACAAAAGGATTGCCACAAATTTGAGGCCAGCATGGCCTGGATTATGAGTTCAAGATCACCTTAAACTACACAGCAAGACCATATCTTAAACAATGAAAAGAAAACAAACATAAGAGGATTCAGCATACTAAAATTTCTCATGCAAATGTACCATATTTTATAATGATATTAATTTTTGTTTTCATAATTAACACCCAGAGTCTTGAAGTGTATATTTCTATCAATGATAAAAGTTGTACATAATCCACATTAATTTATAAAGCTATAGTCTGTGAGATTAATCTATAGACAATATTTAAACAAAAGCTTGAGATTTTCTTTAGACTTCTCTGTTATCACAACTGTCCAGATTACAGATTTTTAAATGGAGCACATATATGAGGAGCCCTTTTAGGATAACTCTGAAAACATTTTTAGTGAATGAGCATTTTTTCAAGAATGTCCAAAACATTCTTTTGATCCTTAAACTTGTCCTTCATGCATAAACAACAACAAAACTACTGTTGAGCATATCTGACTCAATCACATTTTCTTAAGTGTTTAAACATCTGCTCTCACACGTAGGGCAGTGCCATGATCTGAGAGAAAAAGAGCTCATAGTAGCAAAGGTGGTTTGTTCTCGTTCACTGATAATCATCACCGCTAACCCTAACACAATATAGACCATATTCTACACACAAATAAATGTCTTTTCAGCATTTCAAAGGGACTAGGAGGAAGAATGTCAGAATGTGATTGTCGTCAGAGTGTGAAGCTTAGGGAGGGCCAGCCTCTAGCAAAAATCACCCTGAACTGTCCTGGGCCAATTGACCAGATAGCCATCAGCTTCCTAATCTAAGATGGCATGTACCACAGGATCGATCTGGAATCTAACACATGATGAATGCCCAATATATACTAACTTCATCC
>PVLD010017562.1:0-41512 GCA_004027595.1 Dinomys branickii
CAGGAAGTGCGTCATGATTAGGCGCCCAGGAGCTCATTTGGCGCGCGCGCCTTCAGTTCTGTGTCTGGCTTTCTTGTGTCTACTCGCGTTTCTCCTTGGGTTTTGATCATTTCTAGACTCTGGTGTCTACAATTTTCGAGATGCCGTCTTCTTCACTCGGCGCGGTGATGCCGGCCTCTACCTCGGCCTCAGCCCTACAGGAAGCTCTGGAAAATGCAGGGCGGCTTATCGACCTGCAGTTGGAGGAAGACCGCATGTACCCGGACCTTTCTGAACTTCTCATGGTGTCCGCCCCAAGTGAGTGATCGGTGCTTATATGGTGCTCCTGCTTTCTCCGCCAGACGAACTCTCCTGACTTTCTGACTTGGTCTTCATCCCAGGGTTGGTCCCGCAGAGGAAATGCTGAGATGTAGGACGCTGGCTTTTTGAAGAACAGGATTTCCTACATTTACTTTCTTCATTATAGATATTGGAAGCAGAAAGAGCCAAAGACCCTCAACTCTAATAAGCGTCTCACTGCTGCCAAGTATTTATCACTAAAGCCAGATAAGGAGCTCCTGATCCTAGTCGCATCTGTATTATTCTTTGTATTAATAATTAAATCGGACAGGGAAGCACAGTTAATTTGGAGATTGTCGTATTCTTTCCAAGGTGTGTGTTAGTGTGTTAGGAAGTGCTGAGAGCTGTTGAAAGACCTCCCAGTGAAATAAAGGAAGAGAACGGGAACAGGGAGATTTGCGCTGCTGGTGGGCAAGAAGGGTGTATTGTTAACAAAGGAGAGATGACTGGAAAGTAATTCGTTTAAGGGTTTTAAAATGGAATTACATTACATAAATTGGAAGAAAGAGGGACCCATTTGGGAGATGAAAATTCTACCAAAGCAGGGACCTGAAAAAGAAAGATACAGATGAGATTTTTGGTGAGCAAGAATGTTATGGTTTGTGTCTGCACGTCCCCCCAATCCTCATGCGGTTATGGGTGGCTTTTAGGGTTTATGACTGACCCGTGATCCAATGCTGGGATTATGGCTGTGAGAGCTATACCGCCCTAGGGCAGATAGTTTGCTGGGATCATGGGTGTGAGAACTACACCCGCCCTAGGGCAGATAGTTTATATATGTAAGGCAGAGAAAAGTCTGCTGGCCGCTATTACTCCCTTCTTGCGCTTGTTGCTTTGCTGTGCTCTGCTGCCATGAACGTTTGCCCTCTGCCATGTGCCACTCTGCCTCAGAACCAGCTAAGTATGGACTGAAACCTCCACGAACTCTAAGCTAAATAAACCTTTCCTTCCTTCATTTTGGGCGTTGGATATTTTGTCTCAGCAACAAGAAAAAAGTAACCAAGACAAACAACCAGGAAAATCTGTGTAATGTAAACCGAAAACACACCTCTGACAATTTATACAAATCCTAAATTCAGACCTAGGCAGGATGGCACATGCCTGTAGTCCTGCCTGCTGAAGAAGCTGAGCCAGGGTTATTCGTGTCCAGGAGTTCAAGGCCAGCCTGGACCACACAATGACACCCTGTTTCAAAAAGCAAACAGGACTGAAGAGACGTGAACAGTGTAAACCCAGCATGATGGGGTATATGGGTGATTGTTAAAACCAAGGAGTCAGTGCGTAGGGATGTATTGTATTTGCCTTACACTTTTTTTTTTTAATTTTATTTTAAAGACAAAAGAATGGAGACATATGAACCAGAATAAACCATAAACAATACCGAAAATACAAAATTATACAGAATATAGTAGGGAATTAGCACTGGATGTTGTATTACATAATGTTATCTTCACATTAGTTAACACAAAAACATTAAAGGAAATAAATTATGGAGAAGATAGTAGGGAATTTGCACTGGGTGCTGTATAATATAAAGTTATCTTCACTTCTGTTAATACAAAAACGTTTGAGGAAATACAGAATTATAGAGAACATAGAAGGGAATTAGCTCTGGATGCTGTCCTACATGCCTTATGCTTTTGTGTATCTTGTAAGTTTTGTATTTTCTAAAACTATTTTATATGTCAGTTTTCCCTAACATCTTTGTTTCTAGAGAGGCTGGGGTATTCCCGTTGTCAGCAGGTCTGATATAGAGGACTAGAAGGTTCAAACAGAATAGACGAGCCCATTCCTGCCCTTTGTGATCAATCTTAAAGCAAGAGGAAACTTCCTTAAGGAAAACACTTTTTAGAGAGCTCTCTGGGTTTTTCTCCATTAAGATATTGCTTGTGTGATAGCATTTGCTTTAGGCCTGTTGGTCTGGAGGGAAAATCTAAAAGGAAAAAGCATGGATTGTTTTAATCCGTGAATGTTGGGAGTAGGAAAGACAATAAGCTTTCCCCCACCAAGAAGTATCTTGTTTGCTCATAGTTGTTTTACCTTTTAATCCCAAAATAATTTTATAAATGTTTCCCATTTCAGATTAGTAAGATAATAGAAACATACTGAACTATGAAAGCATGCATTTTCTCAAAGTTTTTTTTTTCCTTTTTGAGACAGAGTCTTGCTATGCAGTTTTTTGTTTTTGTTTTTTTTTGGTGGTACTGGGGATCGAACTCAGGACCCTGCGCTTGCTAGGCAGGCGCTTATTCCACTGAGCTATATCCCCAGCCCTTGCTATGCAGTTTCTGCTGGCCTTGAGCTCACTTTGTAGCCCAGGCTGGTCTCGAACTTGCAAGGATCCTCCTGCCTCAGCTTCCCAGGCTGCTAGGATTACAGGAAGAGATTACAGGTGTGCGCCACCATTCTCAGCTAAGAAGTCTTTGTAAAAAATAACTTTTCCTTGGGTTTGAAATCAGTGACTACCCTCTCTTTCAACACTGGAGTTTTTTTAGCTTATTCTATGTCAGATCAGAACTCACCTCTTTGTATCTTTAGAACCACTATATGCATGTTTTTGTGACCTGAACTACTTTATAAGCAATTGATGGTCAGTATATTATTATTATTATTATTATTATTATTATTATTATTATTATTATAAATGCTTTGTTTCCTTTTTTGTAGATAATCCCACTGTTTCTGGCATGTCTGATATGGATTATCCTCTGCAAGGACCTGATTTACTGTCAGTACCCAATCTTCCAGAGATCAGTTCCATCCGAAGAGTTCCTCTTCCTCCTGAACTTGTTGAACAATTTGGACGTATCCTATTATTTTGTGTTTATGTATTTGAAAAATGTTAAGATTGGTATTTTCATTATACTTCTTGTTTTATGTTTAGTTAGTATAATATATATATATTCCTTTAAATGTTTTACTTTACATATATTTCAAGCGGGGCATGGTGATACACACCTGTAATTGTAGCACTTCAGAGGCTGAGGCAGGAGTATTATAAGTTTGAGGCAGCTTGGGCTACATAGCAAGTCAAGGCTGAACTGGATTGCATTGCAAGACTCTGTCTTGAAACCTTTTAAGTACATGGATAACTTGCTGTTGTTATACAGGACTAGATGTTTGTTGTGATAGTGCCGGGGTCAAACCTAAAGGCATCATAAGTGGTAGCCAAGATCTCTATGACAGAACTATAACCTAACCTCCTAGTCCAGATCATGGCTTTTTGTTTGGTTTTGTTTGGTTTGGTTTTGTTGTTTTGTTTCTTGAAACAGTGTTTCTCTTCAGTTCAGGCTGACTTTGCTACCCAGGCTGAAATCAAACTCACAGCAGTCCTCCTATCTCAGCCTCCCCAGTGCTAAGATTATAGGCTTGCGTCACCACGCCCAGCTTGATCATGGGTTTTTTGATCATAGGTTCAAGTAAAAAGATATTGAAACAAGTTCAGGGAAAATGATGAAATTGAACTCTTTCTACCTTACATCAATACTACCTCAGATATGCAGTGTAACTGCATGATGGGTGTGTTCCCTCCTATCAGCAGAGCTTGGCTTACAATTGACAGTGACATATTCATGTGGAACTACGAGGATGGGTATGTAGTTAAGGTTTTCTTTAGGGCGATTGGAATTTGATACCTTTATTAATCATTACCGTTAATGTTCTACTCATTGGATGCTGCCTTATTTATCTTTAATTCATTTAAATCCATCTGAATGCTTCTTAATACTCATACTAATCATTGGGAGTGTTAAAATATGGGTTCTGTGTTAGAAGTTTTGAAGCTGTCCCAAGAATCTGAATTCATAACCAGCTCTCAAGTGATGCTACTAACCTAAGCATTAGTCTTTTTGTGCTTATGTCTGTAAGAGAGATAATTTGACATTTTTGAGAGACTTTTGTTTTCCTTGCCTTTTATGGAATAAGCATATGGTAATTTATTGAAGTGACTTAACAGTTTTGTTGCCATTTGTGGTCTTGACCTTGTATATAAGTTAAGCGTATTGAATAGAGTCTAAGTGAAGGTCTGAGGCAATCTTGCTTAAGTATAATATATTAATCTGGTGATCTTCCTTTTGGTTTTTCAGAGTAGTTTTATTTCCACTTGTACATCCTACTGTCTTTAAGTGCAGTACAAAATAATGGTAAGAAGGCCCATGTAGTTAAAATGTGGACTCTTACCCAGAGTAATGAATGTTCTTTTGTGTTCACCACACATTTAAAAACTGTATCACTGAATCAAAACTGACACTATGTGACAGTTTACATTGGTAGCTTACGTGAAATAATTTTTTAAAAGTGGAGGTTTCTGTACCTATTTTTGCTGTTACAATGTTAATAATCATAGCAGCAGTGATGTGTGGTTGTTACTGTTTTTTATGTACCTTGAATGTTGTCCCAGTGTGTTGTTACTTTAACCATCACTATGCTAAAGAATGAAACCTTTAATTTAGGGATGTATTTCTTTAAGAAAACTCAATGCCAAAAATATTACAGAATAGATGTCAGAATAATTATTTTATTTAAGAATAGTTTTTACATTACTGAAATTTTTACATTTCCATTAAGATCTATGTTTTGTTTCTGTTTTTCGAGATAGGGTCTTGCTGTGTAACTCAGGTTGGCCTTCAACTCTCTGTGTTGTCCAGGCTAGATTCAAACTTGCAGTAACCTGCTTCAGCCTTACAAGAATGTAGGATTCTTTTTTTTTGTACCAGGAATCAAAATCATGACCTCATACTTGCCACTGAACTATAGCCTCAACCCGAATCTAACATTCTTTTAACAAATACTTACTGTACCATCATGTATGCCACACTGTCCTGCCAGGAATAATACTGAGTGAGATACACATGCTCCCTACTGTAGTTTGAGCTGCTGTCAGAATACCGTAGACAGGATGACTTACAATCAGCAGAAATTCCTCATGTTTCCAGAGAGTGGAAGTCCAACATGAAGGCACTAGAAGATGTGCTGTTTGGTGAAGGTCTGCTTTCAGGTTCACAGATGGCCATCTTTTCCTCTGTCTTTACATACCAAAAGGGGCAAGAGAGCCTCTTTGGAGTCTTTTGACAAGCTACCCACCCCATTCATAAAGAGTCCACCCTTGCTAACAAATACTATCACAGTGGGAATTAGGGTGTAATAGGGGTTTGGGGCAGGGTACAGACATGGAGTCTATAATAGCAATACATGTTTAAACTACAATTTATTGTAAGAAAACCACTTGAGGCAGGTATGATGGCAGAGGACTGTAATCCCAGCACTTGGGAGACTGAGACAGAAGTCCTGTGAATTCAGGGCCAGCCTGGGCTACAAGGAGAGTTCAAGGTCAGCCTAAACTGCACAGTGAGATCCTGCCTCAAAAAGAGAAAAAAAAATGAAAGAAAACTATTTGAAGAATATACTTGTTGAAAAAAATCAAGGCATAGGTACTAGGTGTAGGTCTACAAATGCAGTTTTGTGAAAACTTTACACTTAGTTCCAGTTACTTAGTTTTCTTCCTTTTATACAAAGTATATCAAAAAATGCGATGTGATTAACTTTTTAAAAATTACGGTAAGAGACACATTACCATTAATCTTCCCACAAACACTTGCCTTTGCTGCGGATGCACACCCCGTGGCTCTTGCCAGTTTGTGAAGCAGCTTTGGATCCTCTTTCACGTCTGTGGCTGTGTTGTCAAGGCTGCATTGGTGTTCTGAATTAATTCAAAACATGTATCTTTCATGGTCATTTTGACTTTAAGGAAGAGGTCACACAGTACCAGATCTAGTGAATAAAATGGATAAAGAACCACTGTAATTTTTTTATGTGCCTACTTTTCCATTGGATGGCCCTTGCCAGTAATCACTGTATTTTTTATTGCATCTCATTCAGGCACTCATAAAAGAGGACTTCAGAACTGCTTTTTTTGTGTCATTTTTTTTTCTTGAAAGTCAGCATCATGCAATAAGTAGCTTTAATTCTTTCAGATGAGCATGTCTGTCTTGCTAAGGTGCAGCAGAGGAGCTTTTATGGTGGGAGGAATTGCCTTTTTCCAAGTCAAGAGTTGAGCTGAGTTTGGGTTTTGTTTATTGTTAACCTCAGTACCACATGTTTCAGATACCTTTAAATTCCTTCAAAATTGTCTTGGGCTTAAGATGTAGGTTGAGTTACTTGGGGTTTTTTTCTCTGTGTTTCTGCTCTCCTTGAAGCTCGGCTCAAGCCTCCCTTAGGAGCTCTTCCTCCTCACTCACCCACTCTTGCTCTTTCCCGGAGATTTGCTTTTAGGCCACTTGTAGAGATGTTTTCAATGTGTACAGCTTTCCCTGTTTTTTTGGCTCTTTTTTAGCCACATGCAGGTCTGTGTCCCTGGGGCTTGGGACAGAAGGAACTAGGTTTTGTTTGCCAATTTGTTTTTTCATTATATCTTATGTTAAAATTACTTAACTAATAACATTCTAAAATGAGTTTGTTTTCTTTATATGTATAACATATTTTTCTTCAATCATTAACAGAGGAGACCTTGCCTATTTTGATGGACTTAGTGAGACTATTCTTGCTGTGGGGCTTGTAAAACCAAAAGCTGGTAAGAAAAAATTGAGTGTGGGTCTGTGTTTGCAGATATGTAGATGCCAAATAATATAAGATTGAATAATAATACACTCTAAGTCGCTGTATTTCCCATTGAGATTTTGTAAGTAGGAAAATTAACTGTTACTCACTTTGATATTGTGTAGCTGTAATTTGTGAATTTTGTTTTGTCTCCTTTTTCTTAAATTTGCCTGCTTTGGGTTGCTTTGGTTTTGGTATTGTAGATATTTCATCACTCAGTTTAATGTAAAAGTCTTTTTTTTTTCCTGGTACCAGGAATCAAATTCACAACCTCATGCTTGCTATATATCCAGCCAGTAAAAGTCATTTTTGTTTCTGCATGTTTTTAGTCTTGATAAACTATGGAGTTTAAAACAGAGTTCATAACAAACCTTAGATAAATAAAAAGCATTGTTTTACTTAAATTGTCAACTTGATAATGCCAAATATTTTATCCGTTCTGATAAGCAAAGTACATTGTCTTAAATACATCTTTTGAATACATCTTTCTACAAGAGGAATTTACTGGTTTGGGAATGTAACTAAGTGCTAGGGCCCTTACCAAGCATTTGTGAGGCCCTGAGTTAAATTCCTAGTACCATAAAAAATAATGTGCGTTATCTGAGCATGGTGGCACACACCTGTAATCCCAACACTCTGAACATCTGAACAGCATTCTGGGTAGCACTCTGGGCATCTCAGGGTAGCAAGGTCAGGCCCAGCTTGGACAATTTAGTGACTTAGCAAGGCTGTCTCAAAATTAAGGGGGAAAAACTGGCCAGGGATATAGCACAGTGGGAAGGCTTTGAGTTCAATACCCAGGACGATAGGGGGGTAATGGCACGATGGGAAGCAGCAACCAACAAAACTCAATTCTTGGCAATGCCTAGGAAATAAAAATTTTTAAGATCAGAGTGACTTTAAAATTACAGCGATTCAGATAACTAGAAACATGCAAGTCTATTTATACACTGTTTATCTTACTACAGTGGAAATGTATTTTCTTTACATAGAATCTGAAAGTAGTGTTTACCATGATACATGTATCCCTGTTTTATTTTCTCTTTTAAAAGTTAAAAAAACAGTGGCTGTGTTTGTCTTTGGTTGTAATAGATACACAATTTCCATTTGAAGCAAATAATAAAATTTTGTTCTACTCAAATACAAATTTCATACTTGGGGTTATAATAGCACAATTTATGATAGCTAAATCTTGGAAGCATTGTACATGTCCATCAACAGATGAATGGATGAAGAAGATGTAGTATTTACATTTTTACACAGAGTGGAGTACTACTCTGCCATAAAGGAAAACCTGAGTCATTTGTAAGAAAATGTATACACTTTGAGACTATAATGTTGGGTGAAATAAATCAGTCACACAAATTTAAATACTGCATGATTTCTTTTATATGAGAAACTCAAATTATAAAGAGCAAAATATAGATTCTAAAAAATAGGGAAATAGATCTTTCTCGGGGAGAGGGGGATCAAGAGATGGGGAATAAGGAGATGAGGAAAGGAATAGGGATGTGTTGTGCTCGTGCACCAACCCCACACATAGAATGTAATCATTTTATACTGCAGGCATGTAATAAGATAAAAAATTAAACACAAATTTCAATACAAAATTGAAATTGCAGCAGTCTTTGATTTGGAGTGAAGGTATTATCTTAAAAGATTTTGACTTGTGCAACTAACAAGTATTGAACATTTTTCTTAAAAACATACCTAATATGGCATAGAGTTGTGACTAAGTTTTTTGAAATAGGGCTTTTGTTAAGGGAAAAATTCATAACATTGAAGCTTTGTAAATCAGTTGTGAAATAGCAAATATATTTTGAGTTCATTAACATAGAAAGTCAATACTTTCAGTTTTATTGACTTGAACATTGGGTACGTAAAGCTTTGGCTTTTGTGTTTCTTGGCGTTCATGAATGAAAATTAACATCTATCATGATATAAATATGGTTTTGTTTTGATTTTTTTGAGACATCTCAACAATGCTGGCCTTGAACTCAAGATCTTCATGTCTCAGCCTCCCAAGTGCTAGGGTTATAGGCACATGCGGCCTTGCCTAGCAAGCATGATATTTTTCATGACATTTAACCACCTTAAGTAGGACAAATGTGTATAATAAAGAGATGTCTGTACTCTGTTACCACATTTAAAAAATGAAACCTTTATATGTATATATTTCAATCCTAGTTAAATGTACATAATGTAAACTTTGCCATCTTGAGTTTCTAAATGTAAACCTTCTTTATATTAATTATATCTACATTGTCATGCATCCATTATCACTATTCCTGTCTAATTTTCTGTGACCCATTGAACAATAATACTTTTCTTTGGTTTTTTGAGATAGGGTCTCACTATTGTGGGTCAGGCTGGTCTTTATCTCACTCTGTATCCCAGGCTGGCCTAGAATTCACAGTCATACTCCTGCCTCAGCCTCCCGAGTGCTGGGATTACAGGTGTGCATTACCACACCCAGCTGAACAGTAATTTTTACTCTTCCTCCAGCTTTTGACAGCTACCGTTCCACTTTTGTCTGGGTGAATTTGACATAAATGGACTCCTATAGTATTTGTCATTGTGTGACTGGCTTGCTTCATTTAGCATATGTCTTCAAGGTTCATCTATGGTGTTGTGTACAATAGAAGTGCCTTCTTTTGTAAGGCTGAATGGTATTCCACTACATATATGTGGCACGTTTTGTTTATTCATTTGTCAGCAGACCCATAGATTGCTTTCACCATTTGACTATTGTGAATAATGCTACTGTGAACATAGGTATAAAAATACAAGTGTTTATATCTCAATAAATCTTAATTATTGAGTTGATTCTTTGCAGAAATGGTTCTTTGCTACTATTAACTTATTTAAATGGTCAAATGGTAACAGTTCAACATCAGAATTCACTGAGCTAATGAATATACAATTTAATTAGTGTTTCATATACCATTTAATTAGTAACTGATTTTAATAGTAAAACCATACTCTCGTAATGCTTAGATGCTGGATGTTTCCTGAAATTAATTCTTTTCCTTTGTCTACTTTAGGCATCTTTCAACCTCATGTACGGCACCTCTTGGTTCTGGCAACTCCTGTAGATATAGTAATTCTAGGACTCAGCTATGCTAATTTGCAACCAGGTATGATAAGCCATGTGTTAGGCTTTTTAAGTACAGAAGTACTACTTTGATTCACAAATGCTTCCATTTGGCAAACAGTTCAGTTCACAAACAAAAGCAGCAAAATTTTGCTTCCATTCACAAATTGCATCAGGTGACAAATATGACCATGGACCTCTTCCCCACACAAACACAAATGCGGTCATTTTCCCCAAAATTATAAAACAAGTTAAGTTTGCAAACCAAGGTACCAGTATTATATGTTGCTCAATTTTGGGGGGGGGGGTCTTTTTTGAGACAGGGTCTCGTGATGCAATTTAGGCTGGCCTTGGGCTTTGTAGTCCAGGCCAGTCTCGAACTCAAGATGATCCTCCTGCCTTTCCTCCCGAGTGCTGGAACTACAGGCATGCACCACCATGCCTGCCACTCAATTACTATTATAATTAAAAACTAATCTGATTGAATTTTAGTGACTCATACTAATGACTGTACTACACAATTCTCAGGCTCTGTACCAAAATTTAGTAATTTGGATTCTATTTTTGCTTAGTATTATGTAATGTTTATGTGTAGTGTAGGTTCTCTTTAACATGAATTACCAAATTATTAATATCAGACCTCTTTAGTAATTTAAGAATTGTATAGAAGCTTTTAGGTGTATTAATAAGAATTCAACAAGCAAAGCAATCCAAAGATCATTCTAAACTTGTAATAAACATTGTATTTTTTTTTCTTTTTAAAAAAATAGGTTCTGGAATTCTAAATGACAGCATGTCTGGTGGAATGCAGTTGCTTCCAGATCCTTTATATTCTCTTCCCACTGATAATACTTACCTTTTAACAATAACTTCCACTGATAATGGCAGAATATTCTTGGCTGGAAAGGATGGCTGTTTATATGAAGTAGCATACCAAGTAAGTGTGACATTTATACAAAGTCCCTTTTTTCCTTTCTCTTGGTGGAATAGGGGAAGTGCAGAGTTTAGTTTTAATTTTCTAATTACATAATATATTCTTATGGAAAACAGTCAAATAAGTAAAGCTGTTGTAGTCTGCCACTATACCATATTTGTAAAACCTAGCCCTTTTCTCAAGTGTAAAGACCCTTACCAATTTTTTTTCAGTGCTAGGGATTGAACTCAACTTTACACATGCTAGGCAAGTGCTCTGCCCCTGAACTATATTCCCAGCCCCCATTATCAGCTTTATGTAAATATATTGATCTATGTATATATATATTTATGTGTATATAAATTAAACACATAGTTCACTTTCACAGATGTATCCTTTTACTTATACTATTGACTATTTTCACAATTGGTTTTACTTTTAACATGTCTCGAAAGACTATGATTAGCATTTGGTTGATTTTTTTAAATTATAGAATTCAACTCAGTAAATTTTAAAGAATTTGTCTTGCTTTGTGTATAGTCACTAGTATGTCATGAAGACTTTAGTATACTAATAAGGTTTTATAGTACTTGCTACGAGTCACCTACCTTTACCCATCTTTCCATTTTTTTTTTTTTAAGGCAGAAGCAGGTTGGTTTAGTCAAAGATGTAGGAAGATAAATCACTCAAAGAGTGCACTTTCTTTCCTTGTTCCTTCCTTGCTACAATTCACATTCTCAGAAGATGGTAAGTAGGAAATAGATTTGGCAAATAAAAAAAATTTAATAATTGTTGACTTAACATTTTCATCCTTTTTTTTTTTTTTTTTTAAATGTTTTTGAGACAGGGTCTCGCTGTGCAGTTCAGGCTGGCCTTAAGCTCACTTTGCAGCCTAGGCTGGTCTCAAACTCACAGTGATCTTTCAGCTTCAGCCTCTCAAGTGCTGGGATTACAGTTGTGTGCCACCGCGCCTGGCCTATTCATTTTTTGATAGTGGTGCTGGGAATTAAACCAAGTACATATCAAATGTTAGGCAAATTCCCTTCTACTGAGCTATATTCTCGGCCCTAGAAATTCTAATTTTACTTACTTTGTGAGGTTTTGTTTTCTTTTGTTTTTTGAGATAGATTCTCACCATGTAGTTCAGGCTGGCCTTGAACTCATGGTGTAGCACAGGGTGGCCTCAATCTTATCTACAATTGAGCAATCTTCTTATCTCAGCCTCCTCTAAGTATGGAGATTATAGGCATGGACCACCATACCCTGCAGAAAGTCTCATTTTAATTAATAATACTTTGTCATTTTAAGTATCATTTGTTAGCATAATTCATCAGATCCCTTAAATGGTCAAGGTATTATAAAACAATATGAATTTTTAAAGTTACTTATATCTTATAATGTAACATCATAGAAAATGTGTCTAAAACAGCAATGGGCACTTAAACCAAAATGTGGGTGTATGTACACGTGCACAAAGAGAACAGGAATGGGGGATGGTTCTGACATTTAATACATGGTTTGCCTGGCCTCGCACAAATTCTCAGTAAGAAATGTGTATGTTTTTAAATGAGCTAAGAAATTTAAATAGGTGAAATCATTTTTAAATACTTTGTCAGAATAAGATAAATACAACTTAAAATTATTAAAATGACTGATTTTTTTAGTCCTGAGTTACTTAACAATAGGGGTATATTCGGACAACGAACCTGTTAAGACAGTTTCATCGTTGTGCTAAAATCTTAGTGTGTACTGAAGCAAACTAAGATACCTACCAAATGGTGTGTGAGTTGATTGAAATGTCCTTATATGGCACATAATTGTAATTTCTTTCCTTTCTCATGAATTACAATAAATTGAAAATTTCTTTGTTTTTCCTTAGTGTTAGCACTTGAAATGAGGATCTCATGAATTATAGGCAAGTTCTCTTCCACTGAGCTATATCCCCAACCCTTTATACAGTGGTCCCTTGTCTTACAAACTGAATTCTTTACACAAATTGTAAGCAGAATCGTGGAATGTATTATTTGACCAGAATTGTAGAAAGAATTAAGTTTGTGAGCTGAGGTACCACTGTATTTTTAAATTTAAAATAGGGTCTTCTTCCTAAGTTACTAGTGATATCCTCAGATTTGTGATCTTCCTTCCTCACAGTCCTAGGTAGCTGGGATTATAGGCATGTACCACTGCACCAAGCTCATTCAACAGTATTTAAGGAATATTTACTATGTGTTAGTTACTAGTACTATGTTACAGTATTTAATGAATGACTAATTATGCTGGAAACTTTTGTTTGAAGAAATTCCAAGATGGGTATGGTGGTGTTTGCCTATATTTGCAGCTACTCAGCAGGCTAGGGTAGAGATCAGGAGCTTGAGGCCAGCGTGTGCAGTTTAGTGAGACCTTGTCTCAAAATTGAAAACGAAAGGGCTGTGGATGTGATTTAATGGTGGTTAAGTGCTTGTTTAAGATGGGCAAGGTCCTGAGTTCAATTCCTAGTATCACCAGCGAAAAAAAAGTTGAATGTGAAAGTGACCTAGAATTTCTCTTCGGGTCGGAATTCATTCAGAAGTCAAAACAAGTTAGTTGTGATGTCTTTAACCCCTACAAAATACTTGATATATGTCATCTGATCTAATGCTTCCTGGTTTAGTCATGCAAATACCCATATACTTGACTACCAAACATGAGAGAGGAAAGCCCCGATTGTAAAGTTCTTATTCAGAAATTTAATTTTTAAAAAATATTTCTTTGTTTTGTGTGTGTGTGTGTTTTAGACAGGGTCTCACTATGCAGTTCAGGCTGGCCTTTAGCTCATTTCGTAGCACAGGCTGGCCTCGAACTTGCAATGATCCTCCTGCCTCAGCCTCCCAAGTGCTGGGATTACAGGCGTGTGCCACCATTCCTGGCCAGAAATTTAAATTTGTTAAGTGGTTACTGTGCTTGATTTGTTAATCTTTGGGGTTTCTTTTTCTCTTATTTTTAGATCCTATTGTTCAAATTACAATAGATAATTCCAGAAATATTTTATATACACGATCAGAGAAAGGAGTAATACAGGTAAGCATTCATATTATGCTTTCATTTAAGAATAGAAAAACATTCATATTTTAATAAGGAAGAGTTATTTACTCTTGTGTGCTTTTTTAACAGACTCAGCCCCAAACACTTGTTAGCTCTTCTGAGATTTCAAATCTCCGAACATTTCCATACCTGTTCAGTGTAAAATTAAGAGATCCCTTAAAAAGGAAAAATTTGTTTATTAAAATGTATATAGTATATAGTCATGTTTAAGTGAGCAATTTTTTATTCATAGGTTTACGATTTGGGCCAAGATGGACAGGGAATGAGTAGAGTTGCATCAGTTTCACAGAATGCTATTGTCTCTGCTGCCGGAAACATTGCTAGGTAATGCCTAATTTATTGTCAGACATTTCATTTTAGGCATAGTTATATTATTTATATATGGCATACTGTGATAAAATTATTTTCTCAAAACATCTCAAAAAAATAAGGAAGTTGGAGATGTCATTCTTGGGCAGTGATTGTGAACCTTTTAAAGCTTTTGATGATACAAACACCTCACAGTGGCATGCATGTCATAGGGTCGCCATCACCGTTCCAGACTATGCTTAAAATAGGGCTGCTAGAGACTATTCCTTTGTGATAATTTGTAACATAAGGGGGATTGTTTCTATTGTGTGAAGTTCAGCTTGTCATGAACTCTTTTTCTTGGAACTATTTGTTGTTTTGTTTTTCTGGTGCTGGGTATCGAAGTTCGGACCTTACTATGTTTGGTAACTGTTCTACCTCAGAGCCACGTCCCTATCCCTTTTTGTTAGGACTTTGCATTAACCTTAATTGATCTATTACAAGCATTACAGATGTTATAACTAGGTGCTATGCAGAGTCACACTGTCTTAACTGTTTGCATTTTTAGCAGGCCTGCATGGAACAAGTTTAGTCAGTCTGATTATTGATATAGGTACAGAGTACAGAATTTCAAAGCTGTCATATCTTCCTTTTCTTCAGGAGGAAATAGAATCTAAAGGACTTTAGGATTTCCCTGAGGTCTCACTCTTAAGGCTGGAACCCAACCTAGAAACCATGAAATTCTGTACTACAATGCCTTTCTTTTTTTTTTTTTTTTTTTCATGGTCTTTATGAGACAGGGTCTCACTATGCAGTTCAAGCTGGTCTTGAACTCATTTTGTAACCCAGGCTGTCCTTAAATTCACAACGATCCTCTTGCTTCAGCCTCCCAAGTGCTGGGAATATAGGCATGCACCACCACACCTGGCTAGAGTGCCTTTCACATATTTCCCCAATGTCTTGCTCAGCTGCAGACATTGTTTTTACACACTAAAGGGATTAGCTTCTCAGTTTTTCTTGTCCATATACTTGAGTAATTGCAGTGGTTAGTCTTCTTCATGAAAGATCAACTTTTTTTGTGTGCTACTGGAATCAAACCTAGAGATACTTAACACTAAACTAAACCCCAGTTCTTTTATCTTTTTCTTTTTTAGACTGCGTCTTACTGAGTTGCTCTTACTCTCCTGCCTCAGTGTCCAAAATAGCTGGTTCACAGGTCTGAGCCACCATGCTCAGCATCTTTTCTCCCTCCCTACTTGCCTCTCTCCTCTCTTCCCCCTCCCCTTCCCCTCCTCTCTCACTATTTCTTTCTTTCTCTCTTTTCAGTGACAAAAAAAGTCTAATGCTGGGTAGAGTGATTTATACCAATAATCCCAGCTACTCACGAGGCTGAGAGGAGAGTTTGAGAGTTCAACATCAACCTAGACAATTTGGCAAGACCCTCTGAAAACTGAGAAAGAGCTAGGAATGCAGTGCTCCATAAGCTCAGTCTTCAGTACAGTACCCACCCACCCCTTGCAAAATAAACACCCCAAAGCCATAAGGCTAGTAATTCAAAAAATACTTTGCTGTTTGTTCCCTCCAACTTTCTTTAGGAAAACTTGCTAAATTTATAAAAAAAAAAAAAAAAAGTAACAATGTGGCAAACACTGGTGAAACCTCTGTCTTGATTCCCTACTTGTGGACATTTTGCTTCATTTGCTCACCGCTTTTCTTCTGGGTCATTCGCTAATAAATTGGAGACATCGTGCCTTTACCCTTCGATTCTCAAGCCTCTGTCTCCTCTGTAAGTCTCTCATGTGATGACAGAGTTATCACATTGTCAGTAAAATTAACAATTTTATAGTATCTGCTATTATAGTGTATAATTATAGTTTATATTAAAATTTTCCAGTAGTCCCAGAAGTCTTTATAGCTGTTTTCCTCTTCACATTCTAGTCAGAATTTCTGGCCCCCATTGGTCAGCAGTTTGTTTAATATAGGCTACTCTTCCCTCCCCTCCTGTTCTTTTTCAGAAAGCTGACATTTGCGAGAGAGAAGTAGGGAAAGTATTATCCCAGTAGACTATCCCAGTGTCTGAATTTGTCTTTTACCTGTAATTAACCTCTGTTACACTGTTTTTTAGGCAGTATTACATAGGGGGTATGAACTGCTTACTTCCTTACTTAAGCGACTCTTATTGTCAGTTTTCCTACTAATAACTATTGCAAATATCTCTATTACAAAGATGCATTTTTGCCACTTTTGATTAGTAGTAACTTTTACAATTTGATTCTCTGAGAACACACTTTTCTCCACCAACCATACCCAGTGGTTTTAATCTTTCTAATGATCTTTCTTTGGAAATAGGGGTATTCTTAACTATATAATTCATATAGTACACATTCTCGAGTTTTTTCCAGTTGTGTTTTTTTTTGTCTTTTTGAGGCAGGGTCTTACTATGCAGTTTAGTCTGGCTTTGAGTGCACTTTGTAGCTCAGGTTGGTCTTGAACTCAAAATGATGCTCCTGCCTCAGCTCCCAAGTGCTAGAATTATGGGTGTGCACTACCACACCCAGCTAATTTTTTCCAGCTCTAACTACTATTGTGTTAACTGCTATTGTATTATCTAAATAGTTAATCCTTAATATATTTTAGCATGTTTAGATGTATAAATATACTGATGGAAAAATGTGCCTTATAAATTAATAGACATACTTTACAAATACTACAATAGTTTTTCCCTTCCTTTTAGGACCATTGATCGTTCTGTTTTTAAGCCAATTGTTCAAATAGCAGTGATTGAAAATTCTGAATCATTGGATTGTCAGTTATTGGCTGTTACACATGCAGGTATGTTTTTTAATTTATCTGCTGTTGCTGTTACAATTTGTTTTTGTTATTTTGAGACTGGGTTTCGTTACATTGTTTTTGCTTTTTTGAGACTGAATTTCATGGTAGCCTTGAACTCATTATGTAGCCTAGGCTTGCCTTGAATTCAAGGCAATCTTCTTGCCTCAGCCTCCCGAGTGCTAGGATTATAGGCATGTGCCACTATACTTGCCACAACTTTTGATAATACTTACATTTGGAAATTTGAGATTAGAAATGTTTTTACTTCTATATCAGTTATCAAACCATATGAATACTTCATAAAATTTAGAATTTTAAAAATTGTAAGATTCTTTTGATTCTGTACTCATTTTATGGATGTGTAGCCAGGCCTGGCAGGTAAAGTGGCTCACACTGATGACAGAACCTGAACTCTGTGGGCTCCACTGGAGCAAGTTCTTCCTACTGAAATGTGTTTACTCACCTCTCAATTCCCAGTGACATTTTCTTTAAAAAATCTATCATATTTATATTTTTTATTCTCTATTAGTACATGTTTGCAGGACATAATGATGGTGCTCATTGTGGATTGTTTGTACATACACATGATACCTCTGTTGATCCTCTTCCTTTTTGCGGAAGACCTACCTCTGTTTCCTTTTGTCTGTCTTTTACATTGCTCTGTATTTGTACTTTGAGTTTCTCATAGTAAGAGAAAACCATGTGATGGTTAAGCTTATGTGTCTTATTTCAGTTAATATTATGGTTTCAGTGTGCATCAGTTCAGAAATCTGTTTTAGCTGATAGCACTCTTAGATCAATGATGGAAATGATACATGGTTTTATTAAAGTTCCATGTATCCATATGAAATTGTTTCAGTACACGTGTACCTCAGATCCTTGATTTTGTTACTGATGGATAATTTTACCCCATTATCAGGTGTCAGGTTATATTTCAGCACTTGTCCATTTAGACAGCCATTGGCACGGCCTAATTCACTGACACTGGTTCATGTCCGCTTACCTCCGGGATTCTCAGCATCTTCAACTGTGGAAAAGCCTTTAAAAGTACATAAAGCCCTTTATACAAAAGGTAAGTTATGAAATACTATGCGATTTAAGGTGAGATTCTTAAAATTCTTAAAATTATAAGGCATTTGAAAATAGCACAAATTTACCATTAAAGTCTTTTAGAATTTTTCCAGATATTTTTATCAATACTATTTCAAGCAGTTCAGTTTATGTATTTAAAATTATACTGGTCAGTACGGGATATAGCTCAGTGGCATAGGTGCCTGTCTGGCAAGTGCAAAGTCATGACTTCAATTTTCAGTACCAAAAAGAAATAAATACAACTATAGTTTTTTTTTAATAAGTACTTTTTAGTTTTAATTTTAGCCTATTAGTAGTTTTTTTATGAGCTCACTTGTCAAAATTGGTGTGTAATCAGTCTAATAGCCTTTCTGAACTTTTTTTCCTTTAGAATAGTCAGGAAAACTAAAGTGACTTTTCTGACACCATGCTTGGAGAGTTTTATGTTCCACAGTATGAAATCTTGATGGTATATTCTTTATGAATCATGATTTAAGTTCAAAAATTATAGTTAAATATCAAAACTTAGAATGTTGGTATGTGCCTTTTCCCATGGGGGGGATGTTTTCCAAAGCCTCCCCGCAACACTGGCAGTCAAACTCAGGACCTTGCGCTCACCAGGCAGGCACTGTGCCTCTGAGCTGTATCCCCAGCCTCTCAGGCCTCTGCTCATTCTGTTGTCTCTTCCAGCATTTCATTTTTCAACACCCAAATTAAACTTTTCTTTGCAAATGGAAGTTTTTTCAAATGTATACTACTATATACCTTTACTACATTTTTACTAACCGCTTTATTGAGATAGAATTCACGTAAGATTTAACCTTTTAAAATGTAAAATTTGGCCAGGTGTAGTCGCGCACACCTGTAATCTCAGCACTTAGGAGGCTGAAGCAAGAGGATTGTTCTGAGTTCGAGACCAGCCTGCTCTACAAAGTGAGCTCAAGGCCAGTCTGAACTGCATAGTAAGACCCTGTCTCAAAAAGATAAAAAAATTTATAAAATTAAAGAAAAAAAATATGAAATTCAGTGGTTTTTAGCTTTTTCACTGCTTACAGAAATCACTTAGTTCAAGACTCACTCACTACCCTAGGAAAAAAACATCTATAGCCTCAGTAGTCACTCCTGATTCCATTCTTCTTTTCTCCCAGCCTTAAGGAATCAAAAGGCAGGTGAGTGGGATTTTGGTGTTGTAGTCTATAAATAAAATTAGAGAATGTTACATTTTAATTATATTGTCTTCAAATTATTGACTACGTGCTACATTTCTATTTATTTAGATGCCTTTTTGATCTCTTTCAATGATGTGTTCATAGCATACAAATCTTTTTTTAACAGCATATAAATCTTTACTTTTTTTTTTTTTTTTTGAGGTAGGGTCTTGCTCTGTAGTGTAGGCTGGTCTTGGACTCACTTACCTACCCCAGGCTAGCCTAGAATTCACTTTGATCTTCCTGCCTGTTCCTCCTGAGTACTGGGATTACAAGCATGCACCACCATGGCTGGTTGCACTTGTTTGTCTGTTTTAAGAGGACTTGACACCATTTGTTCGTTTGCATTCACATTTTAGGTGTACATCACGATCACATTTATCATAGGGAATTTGTACCTGTACATGATACAGCTTGATTCTTTTTTCTCCAGTTCCCTTGCCCTCCCTTCAGGCCCCCTTCTCTCATTTACAAAGCCTTTGTTTCCATTTCTCATTTTCTTTTCCCTTACTGCTGCCCCGCTCCCTTGTTCCCCTCCCCATTTGAACATTGTCTTCCTATTTCACAACATCTATTATACATTTTAGTCCTTACTTACACATTTCTGCACTTTCTAAATTTATTCTGAAGTATTTTTTTATGTAATTGCAAATGCAATTAAGTTTTAATGGTAGAAATGTACTCAGAAAACATGATATAGTTTTACATATGTGAATAATAGAATAAAAAATTACAGTTTTGCCAGCTGTACATAATGGTGTACAGGTGTGTTCCTAGCAGTTTTAAAGGACTGCGAGTTCGATACCATCCTGGACAGCTTTAGTGCCTTAGCAAGACCATGTCTCAACATTTACAAAAGGGGTAGGGATATAGCTCAGTGGAAAGACCGTGTTCAATCCCTAGTTCTGAAAGAAAATAAAATTACATTTTTGTATAGTTCTGCGAACTAAAATTTAAGACACCATTTTTGCTACCTTGATATAAACTAATCTAATTTTTTATAAGCAAGTTTTATAAGCAGTGTTTTGCTAATTGATTATGCTTCTTCAGCCTAAAACTATCTAGTGGAGTTGAAATGGATACCACTAAACTTAATATGAAACAGGCAAATTACTGATTATAAGTTATAACATTTTTTATATGCTAAATAATTTTATATAAAATTAATCAATGAACCCATCAATTGTGAAATATATTCTCAGATATAGTGTAGCCTGAAAATGTAAAAGAAAATTTTTCTGAAAGAAATAAAATATTGAGAACACTTGACAACTCTACCTGATGAATAATTACATGTTCTTTCAAGGAATTTATTTTTATTTTGTAACTTATTTGCTTATAAAGATTTTTATATATTAATTGAATTATCTTAAAACCTATAGAGGATGCACTTTTTGACATGTAATAACAGTTTATGTATTAAACTTTTAGGTATTCTGTTGATGGCAGCCTCAGAAAATGAGGATAGTGACATTTTGTGGTGTGTCAACCATGACACATTTTCTTTCCAAAAACCAATGATGGAAACCCAGGTAAGTTATCTTAAGAATTCTAAAGAAACTTTTATATCAAAGGTTTTCAGTGATTGTTGTTGTAATTCTGAGGGTTAAACATAGGACACTGTGCATCGTAAAGAAGTGTTCTATTATTGAGCCACACCCCTGGCCTTTACATACTATTTAAGTTTGGCTTTGTTTTATTTTTATCTGTGTTGTTGTTATTTTGTTCCTTTTCTAATTCTCTAAAATAAAAAAAAAGAATATGAAAAAGAACTTACCTTCTGAGTTATTGCAGTTTGCTTCTAGTAATAGTTTATGTTTAGAATCACACTAATGCTGGGCGTGGTAGTGTTCACGTGCAGTCCCAGCATTTGGGGAGCTGAGGGAGGAGGTTTACTGTGACTTCAGTGCCACCTTAGGCTACATAGTGAGCTAAAGGGCAGCCTGAACTACATGGTGAAATCTCTTTGCCCCCTCAAGAAAAGAGAAAGAAATCATATTGAAAAGATATTTAATCTGTTAATGCATTGTTTTACCTCTGTCAGGAAATTTTTGCATACTTTTAAAGAAAACATTGAAACCTTTTAAAAATGTTTTCTATAGAGTACCTGAAAATAAATGTTTCCTTTCTGAAATGATCTTCATCCCATGTAAATGCACTGTATTTTTAGATCTTTAATTTTGAAGAAATGCATTATAGTTATGCCTTAGAGTTTTATTCTAACAATCCCTGTAGTTTTGTCTAAATTTTTAATGACTTTTTACAATTATAGAAACTTTCTGAAATACACTTCCAATAAAAAATGGAACCCCCCATGAGAGAATCGCTAACATTCTTATCATTTTATGATACCTTTCTTTTCTGCATATACAGATGTACACACACCAGTATACAGTTGTGTTGGGAGTGCACTGCCATGATGTAGTTATCCTGGGTTGGGAGCAAGGCTGTCTCGAGCCCACCCACTGCTTCCTCCTGGGCCATCTGTTCTTGTCCCTGCTGTTCAAATAAGAGTAGAGAATAGCATCTCTCCCCCTCTCCTCTGTGTTCTTGAACTGTTTCATCTGTCCTGGTTGCCCTTTTAAGGTCCCTAGAGTCTGCTGATGAAGCCAAATAAATCAGTCCCACTGAGGCATGAATAATAGTTTTTCTTTGGAGCCATCTCCTTGTAGGCGTTTTTGTTCTAGCTGTCATTGGCTACTTCCTGGTGATTCTCAAAGTTGAAACTTTTCAATGAGGGAAAGGAATGTATAAGTGGGAGGAGTAAAACCCAACCCAGCCCCCTGAATGAGAGCATAATTTGAATGAGCTCTGCCATGTTCAAGGAGCTAGGATAGGAACAAGAGGTGGATACTGAGATAAGGGCCCGTTTTATTTCTTTAATTCTTTGAACTTTTCTTACCACCTCCTGAAAGCCTCATGCTGTGACAAATTTTAAATATTAAGAACTCAGTAAGATACATACCCTAATCCTGATAGGGATGCTTTGTGGGGTAAAAGTTTAAACTCTGGCTCTACCTCTTCCAAGCTGTGTGGCAAAGCATTTAATAGTTTTTAGCACTCTTTCTTCATCTAAAACTGTTTTAATAGTACTTACCAATATGGTCCTATTTTGGGATTATCTGTGCAAACACTCAGGAAACTGCCTGATACATAAGAAGCAGTTAATAATGTAAACATACCTTTTTCTTTTTCCTTAAAACATATAATTTCATGTGTATAACATTTGATCTGTGGACTTTTCTTTAAAACCAAAAACAACCAGGAGGCAAATATAGTATGTAAACTTCGATCAAATTATGGTTTTCTAAAAACAATGGTAAGAGACTTTGAGAATAACTGGGAATTTTATATTGTCTAGACATTGTATTAGTGAGCTGTTAGCATTCTTAAATGTTATAATGGTATTATGGGTATGTAAGAGCATTATTATGTTTTGGAGATTCATGCAAATGTGTGTAGGGGTGACATGACAACTATAGCTTTCAAGATAAAGGAAAAATATATAGAAAGAAGCAAGTGTGGCAGGATGGTAGGAATTATTGGGCATAGGGACAGTTACTATATTTTCAGCATTCTTGTGTGCTTGAAATGTTTCATTTTAAAATATTTTGGAAGATTAAGCCGGGCTGGAGGTACAGCTCAGTGGGGTAAGTGCTTGCCGCTAAGCACTAAGGCCCTGAGTTCGATCCCTGGTCCCGGAAAAAAAAAAAAAAAAGGAACGGATGGAAGATTAAGCCATTTAAAAATCTTAGAAAGTAGGTACAACTTTAGAAGAGAACAGTATTTATTTGTCAGCACAAACTAAGCACTGAATTTACCAGTATAGGTTGGTTCATCCTGCAAAATTGGTAAAACCTGATCTGATTATTGAGAAAAATGTTATTGTAGTAAATAGCATTTACAGTTTATTGTAAGAAAACTTTGTTTTTGTTCTGTAGTATGAAAAAATTGTTAATGTAGAAGATGCCTGATGAAGAGACTAGGATAGTAGAAGTGAAATGCATACTTTGGAGGATATTCGTATTACAACTGGTTTACCAAGGCTATTGTATTGTGTCTGTCTTTCCAAAAGCTTTTGTTTTATGTAACTTCAATAAGATATGGAAGGAGTTTGTTTCTTTTCTGTAGATGACAACCCGTGTGGATGGCCATGCCTGGGCCCTTTCTCCAATAGATGAATTGAAATTAGATAAAATAATTACACCTTTAAATAAGGACAGTATTCCAATAACTGACTCACCAGTTGTTGTACAGCAGCACATGTTACCTCCAAAGAAGTTCGTTCTCCTCTCAGCCCAGGTGGGTGCACATTAAGGAGGAGACAAAAGAAGAGAACAGATATTTAATGTTTTTTTCAAATACTCTGGAAGTCGTCATTTAGTACAGTCATTTCCTTAAGTACTTGGGAATATTTAGTCTTACAGTATTTTAAAAAATATTTGTAAGTACAAAAAATGCTACAAAAAGAACTAGCTTTTTACCAGACAGTTACTTTTTCTAAACTAACCTTTCTGTCTCTGATGTGCAGCAACAAAATATACTATAACCTAATTCTTTTTTTCTGAGAACAACCAAATAAAGTGTTTTTATGGTTTTTACTTTCTTAATAATACCTAATTTTTTTTTTTTGAGACATGGACTTGCTGTGTAAGGCAGGTTGGCCTTGAACAGATTGGCCTGTAACCTCCAGTGATCTGAGTGCTGGGGTTACAGGCATGTGCCACCACGCCTGACCCTAATATTATAATTTTTGAATAGAAATACATTAACAAAATTCAACTGGAAATGCACAGTAATATCTTCCTTCTAGTCCAGGTCCCTTTCCTCCAGATATACATGTTACTAGTATCTGTCTGTATCCTTCCAGAAATGTGTTACAAATATACAAACAATGCAAATACCTTTCTCAACAAATGGTAGCATATTATATACACTGTCCTATACCTTTTTATAAGACAAAAATGTTTTGAAGATCTTTCTATATTGATACATAACTGTCTTACTTTGCCTTACATTTGAAAAGTATTTCTGTATATTAGTGTATGATGTTTTAACTAATCTCCTGTTAATAGATTAACTTCTGCTCTTAAAAATAATGCCACAGTCTTGTACATATGTCATTTTGCATGTATGTGAGTAAAGCTGTTATTTATGCTGGCTGAAGAGTATGTATATTCGTAAATGCTGTATATCCACATGAGTGCTGGCTTCCTCACGGCCTCTCCCAGTGCATTCTACTCTTATTAAGAATGAGATTGACTTATCTTTTCATATGTTTATGTTTCTATGATCTATTTACTCTATTAGTGCCCCTTTATCTACAGTTTCACATTGCAAAGTTTATTACCCCTTCAAGAGCAATCTGAAAATTAATAGTTCCAAAAGCAAACAATTCATAGGTTTTATTGTATGCTATTCTGAATAGTGCGATAAAGTCTTATACTCTCCTGATTCCAGTCCATGCAGAACATAATCATCCCTTTCTTCAGTGTGTCCATATTGCATGCACTGTTCTCCCCTTCGTCATTTATTAGCTATCTTGGATGTCAGATCCACTGTGACAGTATTGGAGTGCGTATTTACAGGACTTGGAATTGTTCATTGTTTTAGGCATCCATTGGTGATTTGGAATGCATCCACTGAAGATGAGGCACTGTACAGGTCTATAAATAGTTGAAATTGTCAGATAATTTTTTGGAACTTAAGTCCTATCAGAGTACTTCCTCACTCTGGAGTTTATAAAAGAACGCATCCACAGATTGTTTCAGAATTTTTTTCAGTGCCACTATAATTTTCTCTTGTCTTTTAAATCTTTCGTCTGTTTGGAATAAGGTGTGAGTGTGGATATAGCTTTCCTTTTTGTGGTGGTGTTGTTCTGGTATCAGGAATTGAACTCAGGACCTTGCAATTGCCAGACAGGTGCTTATGCTGCTTAGCTATATCCCTCGCCCTCTTTTTTCTTAAGTAGATAAACTTAGTGCCAATATTACTAAGGAGTAATTAACTTTAGTGCTCCAATGTGAGAGGCAGCATTGGAGGGTCATATTGTATTACATTTGCTCTGTCACTATATAGATCTAGCATAGGTTGGAACTGAAAAGTAAATGAACTTATTTTGTATTTTTGATGTTACATTTTGTTGGGCTTATTTAATTAAGGTAGTAGCAGTTGCTACCAGCCAAAATTAGTAAATTGGTTTTTGATAGTTTTAATCTTTTTTAATTTCTTAGGGGAGTCTTATGTTTCATAAACTCAGACCTGTTGACCAACTGAGGCATCTACTTGTGAGTAATGTGGGTGGAGATGGAGAAGAGATTGAAAGATTCTTTAAGTTACATCAGGTAATTTTTTTTAATTATGATGATGATCTAAAACTATGAAACAATGAGTTAAAATTTTACCTAAGGTAGCCATAAAATATTGTCATGAACAGATAATCTTACTAGTTGCCTTTCTTTACCTGAGTCTTTGTATACTATGTTTGAAAGCAGAATTAATGATGAGACTTCTTCCATAATTTTATTCTGATATTAGTGAGTTCTTATTAAAGTGTACTAGTAAGAGTTTGCTGTTCAAATTATGTGATAAATGCAATTTTTACTAAGAGCAAATTATGGTTGTGTGTACCTTCACACGCATGTCTACACTTAATGACTTGAAGAAATTTGAGGGTGAAGTCATACCTGGAACTGTGAGGTTAACAATGTAAGGGCCTGGGAATATAGCTCAGTGGCACAGCACCTGCCTGGCCAGCGCAAGGTCCTGAGTTCAATTCCCAGTCCCCAAAAAAGAAAAATGTGAATGTGCTGCCTGAAATGAATATCGGGTCAAAATTAAGTATATAGGCACAGTGGGCTTCTTAGCACATGCCTAAAATTCAGTACTTGGAAGGCTGAGGCAGGAAGATGGCCAAAAGTATTATAATATGTCCTATAAGGATTAATGTATGCCAAACTATTAAAAAGTGGCTGGCACATAATAGACACCAATAAATCTATTTACTTCTTAGTGATATTTTTCATAAGGTAGAAAAATGGAGAAATAAATCAGAAACTAAATTAGAATTTTAATAAAGAGAGAAAAGATTCTTTAATACTAGTGCTTGAGTTAAACTTTAAAACCTGTAGTCTTCACTTTTTTTTTTTAGTACCAACTGATTTCATTTAGACAACAATTATTCATTGAAGAGGACTATGCAGGTTTAGAAATGGTTGAAATCTAATCACCAGTTTGAACACCTGATACATCAGTAAAACAAAACTTTTGTTAAGATGTTTATGTTTAATTTTTAAAGATATTTCTATCTGATTGGGGGAGGTGTACTTTTTTAACAGGAAGACCAGGCTTGTGCAACTTGCCTTATCCTTGCTTGCTCCACTGCTGCCTGTGATCGAGAAGTGTCAGCTTGGGCTACTCGGGCTTTCTTCAGGTATACGTGAAGTCTTTTATTACTGGCCATTTTCATAAATGATTGTTTTACCAGTGTGACAGCTTAAGGCTGTGCCAAAAAGTTCAGTCTCTACATAGCCAAATTATTAAACTTTGTTTGCAAAAGAGTAACACTGAAAAGATTGTAACAACGACTGAACACCTAGACTGGCATAATTTTTGTGTTACTATTTTTCTACTTCCTCATATTACCAGTTTTGCTGTATATTGGTCTGAGGGATTCTGAATCACATTAAGGAAATTTATTACCAGAGATTTTTAAAATTATACTTTTTATTTTTATTCTGTGTTGTCTTGGGGATAAAATTCAGGGCTTCATGCATGTCAGGCAAGTGCTTTTACCGCTGAGCTACACACCTAGCACTGAAGGGAGTTTTCTTTTTCCTTCTCTTTTCCCTTCTCCTCTCCTCTTCGCTTCGCTTCGCTTCACTTCTCCTTTCCTCTCCATTTTTTTTTTGAAAATATTTAACTAAATAGATGGATGTGGTGGTAAATGCTAACCTAATCCTATCCAATCCCAGCACTTTGTGAGGTTGAGGTGGAAGGATCAGAAGTTTGAACCTATGCAGGACAATTGGGTGTAACTTAGTGGTAATGCAGTAGGTTCAATCCCCACTACCATCAGAATAAAACAAAATATACAGACCACAGGTGAGTTTTAAAGTGTGATTTTGTTAATAACTTTTTGATGTGTGGTCTGACTATAGTCTGATCTGAGAATTACAGCGCTACTTCCTTATTAAATAAATTCTGTGCACTGCATATCTTTTTAAAGTCCTCCTGGTAACAGTGTTGAGTCAACGTTTACTGAGTAATACTGTATGTCCCAGATACATATTTTACGATCAGCGCTATATGTTAAAACCTACAATGTAAAACATTTCTTTGGAAGCTCAGCAGGTCTAGGAACAGCCCCTGTGTAGTTTTTAAAATAAATAATGTTACTGAACTCAGCTTCTATGCTCATTCAAATAGGTATGGTGGTGAAGCACAGATGAGATTTCCAACTACTCTTCCCACTCCAAGTAATGTTGGTCCCTTGGGAATTCCTATATGTTCAAGTGAGTATGAAATACTGAAATGAAACTTTGTAATAGTTTGAATTTTAGAAATTTTATGACAATAAATGGGTAACGTTTTATGTTTTATAACTGTTATGTTACTGGTGAAAAATCTATACCTTGTGATTCTTAAAGAGTATTTTATATTAATATTAAACCGTTAATGTGTACTACGTATTAAAATAGAGGGAGCCAATAATATTTACAGAAATCACTTTGTTAAAATGGGTCTGTTAAAAGGGAAAGAGGTACATGATTCAATACCAATTCCAGTGTCAGTGTTTTGCATTGTGGTGATTGTTAGAAAGTTACTGGAAAAAGAGACGAATCCCTGATTCTTGAATTTATCATTTGTGGTTCCAGTCCTTATTTCTGCTTAAAGAAAGATTCTATGCCTCTGATCCGATTCAAAATATGGTGAGTTTATTTTATAAATTTGATATTCTTCTTTGCTTTTGTTAGGTTCTCCTGTTCCGAGTGGTAGTCCTTATCCTAATCCATCCTTTTTGGGAACACCATCTCAAGGTACCCTTTTCTCTGTTTTGATTTGCTACTATTAATTTTGAAGAACTAACATTATGCATTAATATCTTTAGTGTTTACTACGGAAAAAAGATGAGCCTCGCCTATGCCCTTATAGTTAAAAAAATCACTTAATAGAAGTGATATCCAAGCAAGTATCAGCATTTGGCCATGAATGCTTTTATGTAAGAGCTTCTGTAATAGTGTGCATAGGAATATCAGCATTTACCTGGGCCCTGGAGTTATTTTTTCACTCCTAATGTTAGGAGCAGTGATTGCCAAGGTTTTTTGTTGTTTTGGGTTTTTATTTTTTTTCTTTCAATTCTGCATTGAATATTGCATTTTGTACTTGAAAATCTGCCTGGAAGAATGCATTAAATCTAAACCTCTCTTTTTATCAAGTAAAACTAAATGATACATCTATTTATTCCATTATTTTTGGTGTCCAGATGCCACAAACTCAGATTATTGAGAATTCCTAATTTTTAGAGTAATATCCTTCAGAGCTTTGTGATTATGTGTGTTTAAGGTATCCAGCCTCCTGCCATGTCAACTCCAGTCTGTCCTGTGGGAAACCCAGCAACTCAGGCCACAAGTATGAGTGGTGTGATGGGACCAGAGATTGTGTACTCTGGAAAGCACAATGGTATTTGTATTTACTTTTCTCGAATCATGGGGTAAGTAGCTCTCTTTCTGCTCACTTTTTGCTATTTGGAGTAGTTAAATATTTTTAACAATAAATTTGGGACATTATTTATATTAAATTTTACTGTTACTTTTAGCCCTTTCATTCATGAAATTTTCTGTCATTCAGGCTTTGTATTATCTATGTATTTTTATTGCTTTTTTGTGTGTGTGTAGCATCAGAATGTATCTATTAATAACCCTATAATGTAGCATTACAAATTCAGAGTATTTCAGACCATGTCATACCTCAGCAACAGGGGTCTAGATGTCAGATGAGAAGTTCTGTTTTTGCTCATTTCACCCATGCCGATGCAACCAGCTGTGAGGTTAGAAAGAGCTCTTTTTGTCTTTGCTCAGTTCTTGCTTGTCTGCTGGTCGAGAATAGCCTTAGCAGAGACAGCTATGCTCTTGTCCACATGGTTTCATGCTCCTCACTTTCTGGCGGCGGGGTTCCTTGAGAAGGAGTGGAAACTTGCAAAGCTGCTTGATGCCTGGACTTGGAACTGGCCTCCCACTCACTTTTCTACTTCATCTGCTTGGTGTAGGGAAATCTCAAACCTGCTCAGATTAGGAAGGCGGGAAATAGACTTCCCCTCTTTGTAAGCTATTGTAGTCACACTTTCAAAGGGACTAGGTATAGGGAAGGATAAAATTGCAGTCTTTTTGCAGACACTGTACCACCTAATTTGCTATCATAGCTAGTGTGCACTTTTCTTAAATTTGCTATGTATGCTTTCCTATCATTCGCTTTAAAATATGACTGAGTATAGAACTCCTTTATAAATGTATGGCTTTCTTCATTATAAGATCCCTGTGTATAATTCATTATCCAGAGACTTTTGATTTATTTTCAGCAGCATTTCATTATCTGAAATAAGTCAGGTTATATTTGCTTTGAAAGTTTTCTTGTTTTCCACTTTTCTATGTAGTTATACATGTGTAATGAAACCATTGCTGTTTTGGAAACTGGGTAAAGCTATCACACTCCTACAGAAAGGAGTTCGCTATATATTGTATTGTGTTTTGTCATTTATAGCACAATCATTAAAATAACTTCTTGTTCCAGAAATATTTGGGATGCTAGCTTAGTTGTGGAGAAAGTATTCAAAAGCGGCAATAGAGAGATCACTGCAGTAAGTGTGTATAATATTGCCCCATTATTTATATGTAACTGGTAGATGATATTAACGGATAGATTCTGTCACATTTCTTGATATTATAAACAAGATGCAGTAATTATTGTTTTATATAGATGTTTGTGCTCTTGTCCAGTAAACTGTTCTATGTTTTAAGCCTCAGCTCTCTTAGAAAACTATGATCATGAGTAAATTTCTTAACATTTTAAAGCCTGGTAACTTTCTATAAAATGGGAAGAATAACATGTCTCCTTGTTAACTTGTTGTGAAGGACGAGTTAGTTAATGCTATTACTTAATTTTGCTCAGAATTTGCTGTTTAATACTTTGACACATGTATACAGTACTCCTTTGGACTCAGCATATTCGTGCATTAAGATACTTCCCACACTGCTTTATGAAAACATCTTTTAGAACTCTGTAATTTACAAATTCCAGTAGGAAGATTTCTTTAATGACTATGAAACATGAGCACAGTTTATCTTAAGTTTTTTTTCCTTAATGGGAAGGTACCAGATGTTTGGTAATGGGGGCTAAGTCCAGGGCCTTGGCACTGAGCGACATCCCCAGCCTTTTTTTTTTTTTTTTTTTTTTTTTTCCCGAGACAGGTTTTTGCTAAGTCTCTTGAGTTTCCCAGGCTGCTTCAGCCTCTCAAAGTGCACTGATTACAGACATGTACCCACATGCCTGGTTCCGAATATCTTCTTAGCTATGATACTTTTACAAACATTTTGAAGAACAAATTTATGTGATATACAATGATACTTTGGTTGGAAAATCGCTCCAAGATTGAATAGCAAAGTTTGAAAAAAAAAATACTCAGTGTTCATAACTTTGCTTCATAGTGAAACTTACAATCTGACTTGAAAAAACCTATACAGGCCAATAATGAGTCATGCATCACATCTTTCAGTGAATGCAGAGGGGTGATGCTTCAGTCTAAGCACTGTTCTCGTCTATTTGTGTTGGTGTATTAAAACATTTATCACTGTGCGTTTTGTGTGTGTGCACCTTAGTTTCATAAACTATCTTAACCATGGCTGCAAAAAAGGTTGGTGATACCAGCAGTAAAGCTGAAAGGGAAAACTGAGAACCACTATAGAGTTCAAGAAAGACATTTGTTACACTCCTTGAAAAATACATTTATAATGTTTGAGCCTCAGAACCAGTTACTTGGTTTTCCATTATTTGTTACGGGAAAAACATTTTCAGCTCTGGAACTTTTTGGTGTTCGAACATGAGCTTGGAACAAATAGAGCTTGACAACCGAGGTATCACTGTATATGAAATTTATGAATTGGAAAAACTAATCTAGTGGTAGAAATGGAAGTGGTTACTTTGGTGGTAAGATGACTCATAGCTAGAAAAAGACATTAAGAAACCTTTGATGCTGGAAAAACTTCTGTGCTCTGATCTGAGTGATGACCATTAAAAATACAGAAATAAGATGTTCACATAGTATTTATTTTTTTAATATGTAAACTATACATCAATCTTACTGAAGCAGGTATGAATAAATATTAGTATCCTTCATTGCGCTGTATCCAGGTCAAGACATAAACTGATACAAAACTGTTTTGTTATAAAGATAGGGCACCTCAAAGTTAAGGTTGTATGTTACATGATTACAACTATATGGAGTATGCAGTATTTTATAGATAAGCTTTTTCAGTGTTGTTGTAAACTTTTGAAAATTCTTCATTTCTTGCAGATTGAAAGTAGTGTTCCTTCCCAACTGCTGGAGTCAGTACTACAAGAACTGAAAGGTTTGCAGGAATTTCTAGATAGAAATTCTCAATTTGCAGGAGGCCCATTAGGAAATCCAAAGTAAGAGTCAAAGCATTTATTCGCTTTTTCTTTTCACTGTAGTTTTCTGTTGTTAAGATATGATTCATATACCATAAAAGTCATCCTTTTAAAGTATGCATGCGAGCCAGGTGTGGTGGTGCATGGCTGTTATCCCAGCCCTCAGAAAGCTGAGGCAAGAGGATCCTTGTGAGTTTGAGACCAGCCTGGGATACAAAGTGAGCTCAAGACCAGCCTAAACTGCATAGTGAGACCCTGTCTCAAAAAGACAATAAAAAAGTGTGTGTGTTGAGTAGGTTTTACTGTATTCACAGGGTAATGTAACTATCACCACTGCCTGATTCCCACATCATTTTTGTCACGCCAGGAAACCCTGTGCCCAGTATCAGGGACATCCTTTGTCTTCTCCAGTTCCTGGCAACCATGAATCTGCTTTCCGTGAGACTGGGCCAGCCAGTTCTAGACAGAAATAGGCAAAGTAAACTTTTATCTAGCTATTTTCCCTTAGAGTAATGTTAAGAAAATCGCTATTTTATTAAGCTCTTTTAGATAAAATGATTAAAACCCTCTTTTCTGCATTTCACAGAGGTTAAATTACATATTTTTTTTCTTGCCATAGTAGAATTAGATTCATATGCATTCTGATTTTCATGAAACCTAGGGTACTTGCAATACTGATTTTATTTAGTATGGCAATATTTTAAGCAGGTTTTGAGATCATTTATATACTAGGAAATTCATGCATTTTAAATGTTCAGTTCAATGACTGTTCATCAATACATAGAATTACATATCTATCAGCATGATTCAGTTCAAAAACATGTTCTTGCCCCTTTGTAGTCATTGCTTGCTCCCACTCTAGCCTAAATTGGTAATCTACTCTATGAATTTACCTATTCTTGACATTTCGTATAAATGAAATCATGTAGCATGATGGCAAACCTTTCAGAGAGCAACTGCCTAAACTGCAAACTAAAATGTACTTTTTTATCACAAAGAGCCAACACTAGGATTAAACCTAATACTGAGGTTTTAAACAACTGTTATCTGATGCTTGGCTACTAAGGTAACTTGGCTTCCGTGCCTACAGAGAGGGCTCTGCATGCTTGCTGTGGCATGTGTGCCTTAAGTTCGCCACCTCTGTCATATAAAGGATCATGTCGTCTACGAATAAGGATATGTAGTTTGACTTCGTTTTTTCTCTAATTGTGCACCTTGTATTTCTTTTTCTTGCCTGATGCTCTGGATAAAATTCAGATAATGTGTTGAATAAGAGTAGTGAAAATGGACGTCCTTGCTTGTTACTCATTTTAGAGGGAAAGCTTTCAGATTTTACCCGTTTAGAATGATATTGGCAGTGGGTTTGTCATAAATGGCTTATATCAGTTGGAGGTAAGATACTGATATATCTGTTGTTAATCCGTTTTTATCGTGAATGGTATTGGATTTTGTCAAAGGCTTTTTCTGCATCTGTTGAGAGGATCATGTGGATATAGTTTTAGAAGTGGAATTGTATGCTGTAATGGTATAACTGGTTAAAATGTATGGTATCTTAGTTGTCTCTCAATAAAGCTGTTACATACACACACACATAATTCTTTAATTTTTGTTTCAGAACTACTGCTAGAGTACAACAGAGGCTGATAGGATTCATGCGTCCTGAAAATACTCAGCAAATGCAACAGGATCTCCAGAGGAAGTTTCATGGTAAATCATTGCTTCTGATCAGTTACATCTACATGATTGCAGTAAAGAATGGTGTTACTTGAATAGGAAGTAAATAGTGGGCTGCTTTTCATAAGATCTAGTTTCTCTGATGACCAATTTTCTTTGGAGACAGAATTTTTGTGTCGTCCAGGCTGGCCTTGAACTCACTGTATAGCCCAGGGTGGCCTCAAACTCACGGTGGTCCTCTTGCCTCAGCCTCTCAAGTACTAGGATTATACATGTGCACCACTGTGCCTGGCTTTTTTTTTTAGCTAAAGTATAACCAGTGTCACTGGGAAAATCGAAGCATTGAAATCATTTATTTCCGTAGCTCTTTCAGCCTGTAGCATTTTGTCCCTTATAACACCAAAAAAAAAAAAGATACACATTTTTTTCTTTTTTTGTTATAGTAATCTATATCTACCATAAATTTACCATTTTAACTGTGTTTTGTTGTGTAGTTATCACCAACATCTATCTCCAAATTCTTTCATGTTATCAGAGTGAAACTCTATATCCTACAATTACTTCTCCTTTTTCCCTTATCCTCATCAATTGCCACAACCATCACACTTTCTATTGTCACTGGCTTATTTCGCTCAAATACTTTTTTGTGTGTGATCTGGGGATCAACAAAGGGGTGCTCTGCTGAGCTATATCCCCAGTCCTTTCTATATTTATTTTGACCCCAGGTCTTGGCGGGTTGCTCAGGCTGGCCTGGAACTTAACAATCTTCCTACCTCAGCCTCATGAGTACGTAAGCCAGGATTACTGGCATGTTCCACATTGCCTTGCTGAGCATACTATCATCAAGACTCTTTTAGGATGTAAGATGTGTTAGAAGTTCCTTCTTTCATAAGCCTGAGTAAATCTCTGTAGTATCGTGTGTCACATTTTGTTCGTCAGTAGGCTTTAGGTTGCTTCCACCTTTTGGCTGTTGTGAATATTACTACTATGAACATGGGTATGCAGATACAAATTCAAGTCCCTGCTTTTGCTTTTTTAGGGATACATACCCAGAAGTAAACTTGCTGTATCATATGGTAATTCTCTATTTATTTATTTATTTATTATTTATTTATATTTTTTTGGTGCCAGGAATTGAACTTACGATCTCATACTTGCCAGGGAAATCTGTGCCACTGAGCTATATCCCTGGCTGTCTTTAATTTTTATCTTCAAACAATCTTGCTACATTGCCCAGGCTGGTCTTACAGTTGTGGGTTCAGGTAGTCTTCCCACAGTCTCCCAAGTAGTATGTGTGACTGGCACAGCTTATTTTTAATTGTTTTAAGGAGTTGTCTGTTGCTTCCCATAGCAGCTGTACCATTTTGCATTTTCACTAGCAGTGCAAACAGGTTCCAGTTCCTCAAAATCTTTGCCAATATTTGTTTTCTTCTTTTACATATATAATAAACATCTTAATAAATATCAAATATCTCAATGTAATTTTTTGGTTTGCATTTGCCCAGTGCTTTGTGATACACCTTTTTGTAAAGCTGTGAGGTAAATATTTTGATGTGTTTTTCATACATTACGTATTCTAAGAAAAAACATGAGAAATCCTCATATGCATCAGTTGTTCCACATATAAATTAGAATAATAAATTTTGGTAAGATCTAGTATGTCTGATAACAAATTTTTTTGAAGACAATGTCTCACTAGTCCAATCTGGCCTTGAACTCACTATGTAGCCCAGGCTGGCATCAAATTTTCCCTGCCACTTAATTTTTTCTAAATTCTTTGGACTTCTGATAACAGAATCAGTTAGTCTGGCTGATAGAAGTTTCTTAACTAAGACTCAGCCATTTCTTTTCTCCCAAGCTACTTTCTTCCCTGCCTGCTGGCCCTAGTTTCCAATTCACCATTTTGTAAGATTTTTTTTTTTCCAGAACTTTTTTTAGGAAGGCCTTAAGCTTACTATTAAGAAACAGTAGGGATTTGTACAAATGAAACCAAAATGATCCTTCTGCCTCAGCCTCCCAAGCATTGAGTTTAGAAGCATGGACCATCACACCTGGCTTTTACATATACTTAAAACTACAAATCTTATTTCTAGATATACATCATATCCCACTCTTCACCTGTTTTCTTTATACTGTGATATACATACATAATATATATTTTTCATTATGACTTGGACGTTTTTGGTTTATGTTCCTTTTTAATTGCTGGGAATTAAACCCAGGGCTGTGCACATGCTCATTAGCAAACACCCTACTACTGAGCTGCAGCCCTACTCAGATGTTTAAAATCATATATGCATACATAATCGATACAGAATTTCCTACGTAACGCTACTTGCTTTTTCTGGTACCTGGGACTAAACCCAGGGTCTCTGAACTAAGCTACAATCCCCACCCCCTCCCTGCTTTTTTTTTCCCTTAGATAAGTTTTAAATTGTTAAGTTGTCCAGAGCAGGCTCAAACCTATGATCTTGAGCCTCAGCCTAGCAGAGTACCTGTTTTACACCACACCTTTTTTTTTTTTTTTTTTTGTGAAACAGTGTCTCACTGTGTAGTTCAGGCTGGCTTTGAGTTCACTATGTAGTATAGGCCGGCCTCAAATTCATGGCGACCTTCCTGTCTCAGCCTCCTGAATGTTGGGATTATAGGCATACTTGACTACTTGCTTTACTTAATATTTCTTTCCTTTTTTTTATTTTATTCTATTTGCTATCTTAAAAATTTATTATTTAGATGCTATCAAATACTTTTAATTTTGATGTGATAAGACTTTGTTATTATTCGAGGAAATATCCATCTTATTAAAGAAATGCATATTATAACTAAGTACACAATCTAAAGTAAATAGGACTAAAACAACAATGTAAGATCTACTTTGAAATAACTGAGTAAAGAAAAAGAAAAGAGGATACATTAAAACAGGCTGGTAAAAATCTTGAAAATGCAAAGTTGTGTCATGACTGACTCAGTTGATTTCATGATCTGCGTGTGTATTAATTCATTGTGAGAAAATCAGTCTTAGGCAGTCTTGATTATGCTTTCCTGGAGACCGTGTTTAAGGGTGTTTATTGGTTGAGTAACAAAACACTGGAAACACTGTCAATGTCCTTTAGTGGAAAATGGGCCAAACTGGCATATTTACATGAGAACTATTCAGGAATAAAATTAAACGAACCTGATTTATATTAATCAGTATGGATGGCCTGTGAACATTTAACTATGTGGGAAAAGGAATAACGTAATTCTTAGAAACAGAAATGATTCTGTTTTTTACATGAACATGCACAGATGCACATGTATGTAGCATGAGGATAAAAGCCTGAATATAGCAGTTGCTGATCTTGGCTGCCTACGATGGCACAGGAAAGACACCTTAACTATAGTTCAACCTTAACTATAGTTTTTATCTGAAATAAAACAGCTCAGCCTGTCACTGTGTAAGACTTCATAAGTTGTATTTTATCTTTAGAGGCTCAACTGAGTGAAAAGGTTTCACTTCAGGCAATTCAACAGTTGGTTCGAAAATCATACCAGGCTCTGGCTTTATGGAAACTTCTTTGTGAACACCAGTTTACTGTCATTGTAGGAGAACTTCAAAAGGTAAGGTTTGTATTTTTCTTTAGGATCATAGCATTAATGCTAAGTTTATTTTCTTTTGTATGAGTTTTAGTCTTACATTTGCATTTGGAAAGCTTGTAGGTAATGATACAGTTTATGTTATAGGAAGATTGCACAAAATGTGAAACTGAAGTAAACAACTTTGTCAGAGTCACACATTTTGTAGTGTCAACTTTTGGTATGTGAATGAAGTCTTTACCATATATATATATACATACACTTACTTACTTTACTATATTAAAGCCAGCTATGTAGTTCAGGCTGGCTTTGAACTCACTTTGTAGCCCAGGCTAGCCTCGAACTCCCAGTAACCCTCCTGCCTCAGCCTTCCTGACTGCTGGGATTACAGATATGCACTGCCCCTCCTGGCATAAAATTGACTGGTATTTTTTGTGTGTGTGTGTTTTGGCACCAGGAATCAAACTTAGGACCTCACACTTGCCAGGCTATGTTTTTAAAACAGTGGGATATAACCTTTATTTGGGTTACAGATCTCTTTGGGAATCTGATAAAAGCTTTATGTCCACACTTTCAGTGAAACACATATAGACACATTCACATAAATTTTTTGCATATAATTTTGAGGTTTCCAACTTAAACATTCCTACTTTACAGATATTTATGATTGCAGAAATTTCTCTTGCTGTCTTCATTTGAATATGTTTTAAGCACAGTGATGATTGATACTTATATAAATGTTAGCATCTTTGGAGGAAGAATGTATTTAAACCTTTTATTGTGAACAATTTTAAACATACATAGTAAGCAGAGAAAATACAGCAAATCCTATGCTATTTGCAATACTAATTTCCACAAACAGTTGATTATTGAGCATTTTTAAGATGTCTACCAACCCTTTTTAATCTGCTCTCTTTTCTTTTTCATTACTATTTTTTGAAAGCAGATTCTACACACTATTGTGTTAGTCTTATTTAGTTCATACTGTGTATTGAGTTATGTATTTCTTTAATAAGATGCATATTTGGGAATAACAGTGTCATCATCACACTTACCAAAATTACAAGTAATTATTTGACAACATGTTCAATAATGTTTTTACTAATTATCTTCCAAGATTAATTCATTCAAATTAGGATCAAAGCATTTGGTTCACTCATCAAATTTGTCATTTCTTCTAAATCTCTTTTAATCCAGAACAATGTTCCCTTTTTTCTTTTCCTTGCTATTGCCTTGTAGAAATCAGCTGAAATTGTTATCTTTCTCATAGTAAACTTGTTCTCCAAACACATGCGTTATCTATAAAATGAAAGTGAAGGAAGTCTAGATAGGCTTGATTAGATTTCAGTTCATTTGTCCGAGGATGAAAAAAAATCCCCAGCCTGCCTCCAGATGCACCTCGCTACATTGCCCAGGCTGCTTCAGACACAGAATCCTTCACCTCATCCCTCTGCGTAGCTGCATTATAGAAATTTTTCTTAGGTAGTGGTTTGTTAGTCAGACTATGGAAAGAGACAACAGGCTTGATTTTCATACTTTCTGGTGGCGCTAAGATTGATTGCTGGATTGCAGAAGTAAATCCAATACTGCTATTATAAATTTTTCAGTTTGGTTTTAATCAAACTTCGTCATCTGTTGATAATCACGGGCTGAATTGGTATTTTTCTTAAGATTGCAAAATGAAAATTCTCTCCTTTTTTGGTTTTTGATTTTTGAGACAGGGTCTCGCTGTGTCGTTTAGGCTAGCATTGAACTAACTTTGTAGCCTAGGCTGGCCTTGAACTTGCAGGGATCCTCCTGCCCCTCCTCCCAAGTGCTGAGACTACAAGCGTGCACCACCATGCTGATGCAAAATGACAATTTTCTAAGCTACAATTCTGTCTAGGTTACTTTACTTTCATTGCTGAGACAAAATACCCAACACCCAAAATGAAGAAAGGAAAGGTTTATTTAGCTTACAGTTTGTGGAGGTTTCAGTCCATACTTGGCATATTCAGAGGCAGAGTGGCACATGGCAGAGGGCAAACTGTTCATGGCAGCAGGGCACAGCAAAAACCGCAAGAGAAAAAGGGAGGAATGGCTGCAAGCAGCCTCTTTCCTTCCCTTACATTGTAAACAGCCTCCCCCCACCCAGGGGGCGTTTAGCTCTCACACAGTCTCCATGTCCTCCTCTTCCACAGGATCAGGATGTGTACAAATTAAGCACCCTGGCTTCCTGCTGAGTCACTCAGCCAAACCTCTAGACTCCCCAAGTTGAAACAATGTATCAACCATAACATTCCACCCCTTGTCAACTTGGCAACCAGACACATTTCTTTAAACCAATTTCTAGATACAAGCCATTATATTACATTAGAACCATATCAAATTCCTTCCACAATTATTGGTTAGTATTCTAAAATAATTTTTCCTTGACCTCTAGGGATACATGATTACCCTGAATGCACAAGTCTTAAGTACCAGTTTTTAATCCTAAAGTTGATCCCCAGTTGTTTTCATCAGGGTCAATTCCATAGGGTTTGGTTTGTTTGTTTGTTTTTAGGGTTTTTTTTTTAAGCACATACTTCTTTTCCCCCTTTTTAAAAATTCATCCTAGTTATGAAAGCCATTTTCTTTTCCATGCTAGGTAATGATTTTCAGGTGACAAATGTAGTGTAGGTAGTTTTTAGCCAAGGTGTTTGTAATCCATCATCAAAGCTTTTTTTTTTGCATCACATGTTCAAACAGTATAGATTAAGTAGTTGATCAAAACTTTGAACACAGTTTTGATATTTGTTGAAATTTGGAAAGGGGAAATATGTACATCATTAAATAGAATATTTTTACTATAATATAAATCACTATAATGCAACTCCATTTGTTCAAAATATAGATCTTGCTCCAGAAGATCTGGAGCCTCAAATAATAGAAGGCCTCAAATGATAGAATTTTAACATTATTTTGGAAAAAAGTAAAATTTGTAAGCTCAAGATTTTTTTAAATGCAGCCAAATGATACTGTTTTCCTGGTTATAACTAAAAACAGGTGACTTGGCTGTAATTCTGACTTCACCTTCCTTATTTGTAAAATGAGAAGTTTTAATTAGACCTCCTATCAGTTGTTTTCCATCTCTAAATGATTTTATGCAAGGTGCAAGCCTTGTTTCTGTAGGGAGGGTAAAGTAAGAGGGGTTGAAGAGAATTAAGATGTGTTTTGTACATGTACAAATTCCACACGAGAAGTGTAATCATTATGTATAGTTCTGCAAACGTGTGCTAATTTAGAAAAACTGAAGAATTGTTTCTTAGTTTAGTGTGAGGGCGTGGGATATAGCTCAGCAGCACAGCAACTGCCTGGCAGATGCAAAGTCCTGAGTTTAGTTCCTGCTACCACACACAAAAAAGATACTTCTGTATAGTTTGGTGTGTTTTTTATTTTTGGTGCTTAGGATTGAACCCAAGGCTTCTTGTATGGTAGGCAAGCACTCTATAACCAGGCTAAATGCCCTAGCCCTGTTCTGAGTAACTCTTAATGTTTAGTGTATTTTAAAGTACAAATTTCATTCTGTGTGGGAATACATCTGTGTAATTTTGATAACAAGAAAAGATTTTCTCATCCTTCCAGGAAGTTCAAGAGCAGTTGAAGATCACCACCTTCAAAGATCTGGTAATCAGAGACAAAGAAATCACAGGAGCATTAATTGCTTCTCTTATCAACTGCTACATCAGAGATAATGCTGCTGTTGATGGCATCAGCTTACATTTACAAGACATCTGCCCACTTCTGTATAGTACTGATGATGCAGTTTGTTCTAAGGTATGTTGTTTTGTTACTGAATTCTGTGGGGTTTTTTATAAGAAGTTGAAAATCACTGTACTGACGGTCACATTGCAAAGGCAATGAGGAGCTCATGTTTTACATGATGTATAACCACAGTACAATTCTTAGTCTGGCCTCAGAATTCTCACCAAAGAAAGGGGCTTGAAATACATGTAATTTTATTTTTATTTATTTATTTATTTTTTTAAATTTTATTTTAAAGACAAAAGAATGGAGACATATGAACCAGAAAAGCCATAAACAATACAGAAAATACAAAGTTATACAGAATATAGTAGGGAATTAGAACTGGATGTTGTATTACATAGTTATCTTCACATTAGTTAACACAAAAACATTAAAGGAAATACCAAATTATAG
>PVLD010017563.1:0-41511 GCA_004027595.1 Dinomys branickii
GCTCTTGTAAGGTTTCTATTTGTTTCCTATTTTCTTCTAGACTTTTGTCTATTTCTCATCTGTGTAGATGGAGCATTTCTTCCATCATTGTTTTCATCTCGTTTTTTATCTGAGAAATCATTGTGGGTATGTGGGTTATTTCTGCTTTAAGCTCTTTCATGGCCTGTTGGAGTTGTTTAATTTCGGATGCAATCGTTTCTTATCTTGAAGTTATGAGGCTTCCTGGTTCCCCTGTATCTTCATCTTCAAGACTTGTTCTGGGTGGGGTTGAGTTTTGAGACTGCGTTTTGCTCCTCTGTTTTCCCATTTTTGGGTATCAGATTCAAAATGTGGAGCTATAAATTCCACAGGCAGTTCAGCAGGCGGAGATCTGCTGCAAAGGCTGCTCGAATGATTCCTTCTCTTTGGGAGAATGTCCCTTAAGCTTTCTGCTGAGATTTGTTCTTCTGTTTTCCCTTTTTTGGGTATCTGATTCAAAATATTGAGCAGTAGATTCCCCAGGCAGTTCAGCAGGCACAGGTCTGCTGCAGAGGCTGCTCCAATGACTTTTCTTTGGGGGAATGTCCCTTAAGCTTTCTGCTGAGAGTTCCGCTTAAAAGGCTGTACAGATGTTGGTTAGCTATTCCCTATCTAGAGACCTGTGTGAGGTGTGTAAGACCGCTCCCCCGCCCTCCTGGGGTTCCCTGCAGGTATAGGGATGGATCTCCTCCCCCACTCGGTGATCTGGTCGCGAGCACAGATAGCTCACCCGTTTTCGGAGTCCCTGCAGGCAGGAAGGTTCCAAGGTGCCAGTTTTTGTGCTATGCTCGCGATCCGCCGCTCGCAGCCACTGTTTCCTCGCGCTCTCCGGGTCTGGGGGAGGGAGCGGGATGCTCCACTCCTATGCTGCTCGCGCCGCCCTGGCCATGGACCGCCGGCTGCCGAGGGTCTAGGCTGCGAAACCTGCCCAATGCGCGCAAAATGTGGGACTGCCGGGCGTTCCCGCTGCTAAGAAGCCGATCTCTGTCGGGAGTCGCTGGAAAGCTGCGCCGGCTCGGGAGGCGGAAGGGACCGAGCTGGCTTTGCCCCCAGGGCGGTCGGACCCAGCGAAGCCCCCTATCCGCGCGGAGCGTCTCCGGCTCCCAGCGTCTGGGGCTTTCTCGCGTCTCGCCGCGACAGTTTGGGCCGCCCTACCGCATCTCCCCCGGCAGCTCAGAGAAACACGTTCAGTTTGATCTTCCCAGCCGAGGTCCCGGCATTCATGCTCGCCAAGTCTGTCTCGAGCTGGTGGTGTTTATCGAGGAGGATCGCTTCCTTGCTGCTCACCTGGTCGCCATCTTTTGCCGCTTCCACATTCATATTCTTTATACAATATTCTCTGCGAATCTTTCCAAGCAAATTGATTGCAATTCATTCTTTTTTTTAAATAACAGGATAAATACAGAAGCTGTAGGCTGCCAATTTTAAGTCAACCACTGACCTACTCATACACCTTTATTTTGTATCTAATTTTTTACTATGTGGGTAATGCTACAAATAACCCCCTTGAACACATACGTTGAATAAGCACACAAAGCTTTCAATTATAGGAAATAAACGCCTCCAAGAGGCATTGCTGTGCTGGAACTCCTGTGTGCTTGAATAGCTGTTGATGCCTGGAAAGGGCAGATTCCTTCGTCTGTTGCTGGTAGACAAGGCAGACTGCTGCCTGCTCACTGCCTTCTCCACGGAACGAACCTTGCCGAGGTCCAGCAGAGTGACGGGAGTGGAGTGCACTCAGTACACTTCCGCAGGCCTCACTTCCGCTTACCTCCTTACCTCATGGTTTTCCTCAGGGCTGCGTGTCCCATGCTGGCGAGTTTGCAGCCCGCCTGTGCATCAGTGACTGGACCCTGGGTCTGCAGGGAGTTGCTCGATTACACACTTGTAGGCTGAGCGATTTGTATTTGCTCACGCCAACAATTCAGAGGCTTCTAAAACATTGATGCATTTTATCCTCTGGGTAGTACCACAGGTATCCAAATCCTGAACTTATTCAAGATGTTTATTCACTGAGTATGAAGAGTGGAAAGGAAGTGAATTGCAGAATGTTTACGAATCCTCATTCCTTTCTTCTGGGTCTTTTTGAGGAATAAGCACAGGTGAGATGTCCTTGGTTGAGATTTCATAAGGATGATTTCTCTAAGAGTTCCCAGGTTTTGTGCTGGAAAGAACTGTTCGGTGACATGAATTGGACGTGGTTGGTTGATACCAAAACTCAAGCTGAAGCTCAGTTCCTCCATACAGCAGTGTCTATAGCTGGGGCCTGAGGGAAATGCCATGGGTCATGGAATACCACCTGTGCATAGGATCAATGTCAACCCCACAGGAACAGTATAGGCCTCAAGGGGTTGGGCTAGTTCAGGAACGCAGGCTGTTGTGAAGTGAGGCTGCACATCCTGCTTTCTCACATACTTGCACTGTGTGATACCATCACCATCTTGTGATGTGGCCAGGAGGCTCTTGCCTGTGGCCTCCTGACCTTGAATTTTCAGCCGCCTTCTATGAGCTAAATGAACCTCTTTTCTTTAAAAGTTACCCAGCCCCAGAAAATCTGTCACAGCAACACAAATCTAAGACAGACAACTAAAATTTATCCCACAAGGTTCTGTCTCAGATGTTTTGAATTGTTTTCTGTTCAGTGAAGTCCACATCTCCAAGGACATTTTTCAAGTTCTTTGTCTTCATTGGGTTTCCTGAAAAACACAGCCTGAGATAAGGTCTTGCGTGCAGTGTGGTTATTTAAGAGATGAGCCCAAGGTGCTGGGGAGAAGGAACAGGCGGAGGAAGATAGAGAAGGAAGAGGGGGCAATTGGTGGTGCAGAGTTGGCCGTCATAGTAGGGACCTGGGTTCACCCCTCAGAGGAAGTGTGTAGAAAGAGTTGCCCTGACGGAAGGCAGAGGTCTTGCTGAAGCAGCCCCAGGAGGTAGGGCTCCCCTGCACTTCCAGGTTGCTCCTACACACAGGCCTAGGGAAAAGCAGAGAGAGACAGGCACACACAGGAGAGGACAGGCTGCTGGCACACAGGTAAGTGTTCCTGCAGGTTCATGGAATCCCAGGATGGCTAAGGGGAAGTGACTCAAGCCACAGAGGGTGCCCGTGGCCAGCCTCCAAAGCAAGCCCTGTTGTCTTGTCACTTCTGTCCCACTTTGGATTTTTTGTGTCTCCCAAAGGTCATGTGTTACCAGCTTGTTAAGTGTGGCACTGTTGGGTGCACTGGAGCCTTTAAAAGATGATATGAGGAGAGGTCTTCTGGTCACTGGGGGCACCTCAGAAAGGCCAGTGGGACATAGGTCTTGTTCTCTTTCTTTTACTTCTCCTCCATGAAAACGTGAGCAGCTTCCTCCACCAGGCTCCCCGCTAGGATCTGCTGCCTTACCACAGGCCCAAAAGGAATTAGGGCCAATGGACTGACACCTCCAAGACAGTGAGTGTGTTGAACCTTTCTTTCGTTAAAACAGTCACCTCAGATATTTGTTATAGTAGTGGAAAGCTGGCTGACACAGATGATTCATCAGGCTTAGCCCCTTTCTGGCTGCATCAGAGACCAGAGAAGCTAATCAAGACTCTTGGAGAGACACAGGTCCTTCCAGGTTGCACACACAAGGGAGTATCCTCCTCCCAAGCTTCTGGTGAAGACAAGCTTCTCCTTGTGCGCCAAGAGTCTCAGTGAAGTCAGTGCCCAGAATGTTCCTTCCATAGTTTATAGAGGTTTCAGTCCATAGCAACTGGATCCAAGGCAAGGTGACATGGCAGAGAGGCATCACAGAGGAGAAACAGTCACAGCAAGGCAGGTAGAAGGCTGCAAGCTCTGGTCCTGATTTCTGCAGGCACTTTTGGAAAGAAGACAGGATTTGGTGAAAGTGGGATTGTTTTGGCTCTGTGACTCTACCTGTGTGCCTTAGGCCAGTGTTTCATACCTTAGTCTGCATAGATTACCTGGAGATTTTGTTACAATGCAAATTCTGATACAGTAAGTCTTGAGGTGATTTGAGATTCTGGTCGAGGCTCATGAGATTTGGCTGGTTTTTAGTCTTTGAGGAGTAAGGATCAACGACAAAATTCTTCTAGGTGTGGGAAACAGAGCTATGCTCCTGCAACTCTGTGGCTCCTTCTGACAATATAATCAGTCCAGAGACAATTGAGCAATTGAGATACAAATGGATTTTATCTGGCCTCACTAGAATTCCTGTTTTCTGGTATTTTCTTTCTAGCATCCATTGTTCCCCAGTAGCCTTCTGTACAACCTTTATTTTCTTTCTTCAAGAACAAGGTAAGGAATCAGGAAACCTGGATCCATTCCTTGATTGGAAGGAATTGGTTGTGTTTGATAATTTCACAGTGCTTCCACATGTTTAAAATAGCTGGTAAGCAGATGATTTATAGGCCTCACCCTCTTCAAGACTAGTACTTACAAGCTGTGAATGCCTTGTCCATGAAGCCACTGTGGTCATTTTATACTGTGGTATTGATTCCTTTCCAGGAGGATTGCTTTGAGCTGGCACTTAGCTGTCCTGGTGGAAGGCAAAGTTTAGATCCCTGATAACAGACTTCCATAAATAGCAACCAGATAATGAACAGAGCATTCATTTCTCAACGTCCCTGCAATTTTAGGATACAAACTACCTTTCCCTCCAAAGGCTGCAACTGAAGGTTTTAGGTGGGAACAGGAGAAGAAGTATTCTTCACTGTTTATTGAGGAGTAGCATCCCTCCCTCTCTTCTTCCCTTCCTGAGTGACAGGAAGCCATGGAGTGAGTGGAAGTAGACTGGCCCTGTGCACATACTGCATCTGGCGTGACATCCTGGCCATTTGCTGATCACATCTATTCACTGTGAGAGGAAAAACACAGGTGAGTCATGAAGTCTTTAATAGGTCGTTGGGTATTAGGAAGCACAGCATTTTGTGCTATAGAGTTAATAGAATCAATTAATCTAGTTGCACACTCCGCACGTCAAACATGCTCTCTGTCTTCAGTCTTTCCTTCCTCACTTTGATGAGCAACTTCCTTCGATCATTGGGAACAAATCATTCTGCTAGAGATGAGAAAAGGGCAAAGAACACAGGGTTATCCAATTTGAAGAGACATTAAATTAGAAGCAAAATAAACAAGAATTTTTTTTTCACTTCCTGCCTTATTCAGACACGCTGTCTCCACAGGACTGAGGGTTGCCTGTAGGAAATGACTGTGCTATGTGTGTCTCTGAGTGTATCAGATCCTCAAGCATTTTATATAGAACAAAATATTGACTTACCTTGATACTGAGGACTTATAGTTATGTAACCATAGTGCTGCTATTCAAAGAGAAGACAATTGTAGCTGCTGGGCTGTAGAGCCTTTTGAAAGCCAAGAGTGATTCTCTTCCTTGTGGCTCTCCTGGCATATTTTGCCCCATTAGGCTCCTTACTAAAGGGACCTGAATCTTTGGTTTAGGCTAATGGACCGAGACCTAGGGAGGATCCATCAGGAGTCACAAGAAGAAGTGCCTATGTCTCAGTTTGCCAAGAATATTAGAGATTGGGGTCTGTTGTCCTGGTGTCCCAGGTATTTAAAGTTTTCTGTTCTGCTTTTCCATTTTTAATGAGGTGTTATAACTAGAAGTTACATTTCAATAAGTTGGGAAGTGTTCTGTAGACATCTACTGGGTACATCTGGCTTCTGTCATGATCATATAGCTTTGAGCTTCTTCTGTAGAGAGAGGAGTTCATTAGCATCTGGTTAAATCTGAAAAACAATTAGCAGTAAGTTATTTCTCTTTTTCAAGCATTTTTCTTTCAAAGACTGAGAATTAAATAAAGTATATACAGATATGAGGGGTAAAGGGAAGCTAGTTCTTCCGAGTTCTAGATGGTGCTGAGAGAAGTACTTGAGGCTGTGGTTTATATTAGCTTCAGTTATGATACTCAGGTATACTATGACCTTTCCTGTAACTTGTAAGATTCAGGAAATTGCCAGAGTGCTAGTTGGTAGAGGGCAGAATTAGTGAAAAACTTCAGGAATCATAGATTAGGTGAACATAAAATATGTGTGGGAAATAGAGACTATGTTATTTTACTACAGAGCACTTAGTTACTGGAATATTCATGATATAGTGATTTTTATAGTTTATTGAGTGCAAGTCAATATCTACTTATCTTGTTGTCTGCTAATATTTTACATTTCACATTAAATTTTCAAAACAGGAATGAGCTAAATATAAGAAGAGTGCATGCTTGATAAATGCTAATTTAAGTTCTAAATTTTTATTTATCAAGAAAATTGATAGTGAGCTTTTAATTTGCTCTAAATATTTCTCATTAATCACACACCAATGAAAATGTAGTAATAAAACTGACCATAAGACAACCAGGATATAGAAATCTGATGCAATATCAGCAACTATTCAAAAGTCAGTAACTAGGTATTTTGTGGAAGCTATGCACATAAGTGATGCTTTAACTTGTATAGATGAAGAAGATTTAGTTGTATAGCATGGTTTTTCATTTAGCTCAAATGACCACATTTCTAAAGTAATTTAACTCATTTTCAGTTCTGAGTAATAGCTGTTAATGTGTTAACTTCATGAGTGGAAGGATTTTGCAAATACCCACATAATGGCAGCATTACTAGATATTTCAATAGAAAATTAGTTAATTTAATTCCAATACTTTCTCAATTTCTGATGCATCTCCTTCTCCTCTATGTTTCTGGGTGTGTAAGTACCTTTACAAACACTTTCCTCACTTTCATTTCAGTGGGTTTTCAGGAGAGGACAGACTTAATCATGTAGTTCCAAGGAAGAGGAGGCCCAGGTTTGGAAGGGGCACAGCATCACACCTACCTCATTCTCTCTTCAAAGCAAAGCATGAGGCCAGAGAGATTCAAAGTGTGTGGAAAGAGGTTCTATAATTGGACGGAAAGACTTGCAAAGTCACAGTGAGGAGGACATAGTGAGGGACATAATTTTGACCGTTCTGTCTGCCACCAATACATCCTGTTAAGTGTTGTACTCACAGATATACACTGTAGGTCCTCAATGTGCCTTAATTAATAACCTTTCTCTAGTCCCATAGCATTGTTGTGGATCAGGGAAGACTCTTCATCTCTTAACTTGAATAGATGTTTACTCTTCTTGGTTCCTAGTTAAAACCACTCCCAAACACTCTCCCTACACCACACCTAATCTGAACATGCTACTCCAGTGCTTAAGGTTTGTAGTAACCCCTCCCAATCTACAACAGACTGTAGGGTCGTCATCTTGAGCTGCAAGGTGGCTCCTGGTGTTGTAGCTTTCTACATTCCCAACCTTCTCTCCTGTCACTGCAAAAGGCGTCTTTTTAAGCCAAACCTGATTGTCTTACCAGTAATCCTTCAAATGTGCTCTGACTTCTTGTTCTACTTGGGTTTTACAAATATTTTCCCTTTGTGTGGAAAAAACATCCCTCATTACCTCTCATGCCTCAGCTCATTAAAATTTCTGTTTTTGCAGATACTAATCCGCCAAGGTCTAGCTCATCTGTCTTTTCTTCCAGAAGCCCCTCCTTGCAGCCCCAGATCGACATCCCTCTCTTTTATGTGTCAATATACTCTCCTAAATAACTCTATGGTAATTATTGTGCTGTATCGCAATGAATACTTCTCAGGCATGCTTGCTACACTATGAGGTCACAGAGGCCCGGAGCTAGGTCTTAACTTCTGATTATTTAACCTTTAGAATAGTGTCTATGCTGTAGTATATTTTTGTTGCTCCTTTTGTAATGAAATGGAATTAGAATCATCGTCATTAAACAAAAGGTAGACAATTTAACTCTGCTTAGAAGAATATTTACTCTTTCCTCTGTTTTAATGATTCCTTCTAGATATTCATGTAAAACTTACCAAAAGAGGTGGTAATGAAATTTTTCAATAAAAGAGTTTATTCTTTGTTTTTGTAAATAGAGCAGTGGCTCAACTGTTGAGTTCAAATTTTATTCTATAACATATAAAATTTAGGTCAGTTCTTTCATTTTTGTACTGAAAGTTTTTGCCAATGGAATAAAAACATTACTAAAGATGTTTTTATAGTAGTGGGGAAAAGCTGGTAATTTTTCACATCTGGTGTGAGAAAAATGTGTCATACATACATGTTTGAATGTTTAGTTTAAATCATATGATATCTCAAAAAAGTAAAAACCCATCACTCAGTTTTAATTGATGATGCCATTTGTTATATGTGAGTTGTAGCTATTTTATAAAGAAATGTTCCGAATACAACTAAAATCTTCCCCCATTCTGTTCTTATCATTATGTTTCTAGATGTAATCATTCATTCATTCATTTGTTTATTCAAGATAATTATTGACTACTGTGATAGTTCACATTTATGTCAACCTGGATAAGAAACACCCAGCTGACTGGCTTACCGTAGCTGTGGGTGTGGGCAATGGATTTAGTGAAGTGGGAAAACCTACCCTGGATGACACTAACCAACAGGCTTGTAGCCTGAATGGAATAAAAAGAGAGAGAAGGAAGGCTTGGTTGCATCTGTTTCTTTGGAGGAGTGCCAGTCTTTGCCTTTAGCCCAGACATCATCTCTTGGCTTCAAGGCCAGACCTTCCAGTCTTCCATCGAAGACTTGGCTTCCTGTTATGGTTTCGCATACGACTCTACAATGAACCCTAGGCCTTTGACTTTTGACTGGATCCTTGTGATCTGCAGCTCACAGAGGGTTCTTTTGGACTCTTCTATACCTAATTCTGCAAGCAGCCATTGTAAGCCTATCTTGCAAATCATGGCCTACCTCTGCCTCTACCTCTACCACTATCTTTCATTTCCTAGTTGTAGGGAATAGCTTTAAGTAAATCCTTCTCCTGTGACATGTACAGTCTATTTCTGTTGGTAAACTCCACTATCCAGAAAAAGTTTACTTTGCCAAAATATGGATTTATATATTCATCGTACGTATAAGTACTAATAAAGAATATGATTATATATATCATAAATTAAAACCTATGTATTTTATTAACATATAAATTTAGTATAAAGTATATTGAATGACATTATATAAATGTTGTACTACATAGGACATCTTTTCCCAATTTTTCTTCTTTATAATTATGATTTGAGGTCTCTCATTTTTATTCTACCAAATTCATTCATTTTATAGTATTTCATATGCTTAGACAGCAGGTAACTTAACCCTCACTGGTGGATAATAAGGTTATTTTCACCACTTTGGTATCACAAATAGTATGTGGACATTTTTTAATATGTCCTTTTGTTCATATGAATCTTTCTTGGATGACTACATAAACATACTATTGCTGGGTCAAAGAACAAGAATAGCTTCAGTTACTAGGAATCACTCTAACAAGTGGTTGGGACAATTTATACTTTCATTACCAATATGTGACTCTTATGTCCCCACATAACTGCATCAAAAATAACTAATGAATACTTTTTCTGCAATGTCATGGATGACCTCAAAATATTTACCTTGTTTACCAGCTACTTGATTTTCTCTTCTGAGAATTGCCTGTTCTACTTATGTTCATTTTCTTAATAGGGTTATCCTTCTCATATGGATTTATAAGATTGATTTTATGTCGCTTATTACATGTGCATAGACATGCTGAAACATCACCATTACCAAGCTAATGTGCATATCTGTCACCTCACATGGGGTGACCATGAACAGTGATCCAGCTGGACTGGATTAAGAAATATCCAGCCGATCAGTAATGTATAGTTCTGAGCATGTCTGTGTGGTGTCTCCAGAGATACCTGGCACACTCACTCACATGGGTGCCACCATCCACTAAGCTTGTAGCCTGGAAAGAGAAGGAAGGAGGAAGTTGGTGTGATTTTGAAGCACTCCAGTCTGCCTGAGAAAGTGCATTGTTTGGCTGCTGTCACCTTTGAATACCAGTCTCAGTCCTCCCGTACAGACTCAGATCAGCACTCTCCAGTCAGCCTGTAGGCCTTCCACTTTGGACTGGCACTGCATCCTTGATCCCTCTTGTTCAGTTTCCAACTTCTTGGGGTCCTCAACTACTGGATCCTGGGTCTCCGGCATGCAGACAGCCCTGGTACTCTCACACCTCTGACCCTGTCAGCCTACCTTGTAACCCCCTTCTGTATATCTTCTACTGCTATTGCTCTACCAGAAGACACTTGGATTTCCTGAAGGTTCAACACAGTTTTACAGAACTTCTCCTGCCCTGAATTTATCTTGATTTGTCTTTGCTCCTCAGGAGTTAAAGAAAATTTAAAATCCTCAGTGTCTTAACTTGGGTGACTTTTTGTCCTTTTGATTTCTCCTCTTTTAACCCTACCTACCGTTTAGTTTCTTATGTCACATTGGTAAAAATCCCACTCTCAAACTCTGTTCTCTGTCCCTTGGTGCTTTGCTGCTGGCCTGAGATGTTAGGTAGAGAGATCATCCTAACCGTGTCATAGCACCTTGCTTCCATGCAATGTGGCCATTCATTGTCTTGAATTTGTATGCATTTATAGTCCATCTATCCTAGAACCTCTGATCTAGACTTGTGTTGTGTAGCTCGAGGACATGGAGATCAGAGCCATATTATACCTGGTTTCTTCTCAGATGCCTCTCTTTGAATTCTAGAGTGTAACTTTTTTGAAAAAAACTTTACATGCATAAAAAATAAATAGAACAGTACTTTTAAATCTTTACTAATTTGCTTCTCAGAAGTAACATTTCAATTCCAAACACATGGTTTGTAAGATTTTCAATACAACTATTTGAATGCAGTTGTCAGTGTTCAATTACTATGTTAGTTTTACAATCCTGTGTCACAGACTACTACAAATTTAATGGATTAAGTAGGACATTTTTTATATCACAGTTTCTATAGATCAGAAGTCTGGGCCTGGCATAGCTGGATTCTCTGCTCAGGACCTCAGGGTCTGATTTCAAGGCATCAGCAGGGCTGCAGTCTCATTTTGGAATGCGGGAAAATCTTTCCAGATCCTTCAGATTGTCCACAGAGTTCAGTTATTTGCAGCTCTAGAAGTGAAGTCTGTTTTCTTGCTTGCTATTGGTGTGGCATTGTTTCAGCTCCTGGACATTCACCTGGGTTCTAGCTACATGGCCCTCCCAGAGGCAATTTATAGCACAGCTACTTGCTTTCTTCTGGTCCAGCAAAAGTACATCTCTCTGGATTTTCATCTCTTTTGGAGAGTACAGCTGCTAAGTTAGACCTACTAAGAACCACTTTCCTTTTGATTAACTCACTGTCAATTTCTTAGTGATTTAGTCATAGGAATAGTAAGATTCTCTAGAATTACTCATACTCAAGGGGAGATTATATGCTGGGGGACATCAAGAGACTAGAAACTTGGGGACCACTCAGAATTGCTTGCATTCCACTTGCACCTCAATTTCTCTCTACTCAAATACTTGGATAAAGTTTACTCTTTCTGATTGGGTCCAATAGATAGAAACACTCCTTCCTGTATGAATTTAAAAATATTGAGAAAATAAACAAATACCAGCACATGAAAAGAAGATATGTCACCTTTATTATAAACAAGATTAATGGTGAAGAATGTAGGTTAGTGATGAAACCAAATAGTCTTGTTACTTCCTCTGCTTACCTGCTTTAGACTTTGAGACTGTCTACTCAAGAGCAAGCTTTAATCTGTAAAGAAATCATTGCCTCATATGGGGCCATGAAAGAGAATAAAGGAAAAAGAGAACAAATGTCAAACTTCAAACTATTGATTAACTCCAGAAAAGACTAGGGGTGTTTCTCACCAGAAAGTAACTTGATCTATTTCAGAGAAAGTGGTTAAGTTTTGGGACGGAGGCTTAAAGGATTTAGGGAGGGAACCAGAGGCCAGGGGAAAGAACTTCCTTTCTAATCACTTATGCTTAGAGTTTGTCTCTAAAGGTCAGACTTCACCAAACTGAATAGTTATAAAATAATAATAATGCCATTTCTTTACCCACTAGCATATCAGAAGCCATCGGTGCATAATTGCTGCTCAAGAAAGGCAAAGTAGGGGCTGGAGGTACAGCTCAGTGGGCTAAGTGCTTGCCGCTGAACACTAGGGCCCTGAGTTCGATCCCCGGTCCCGGAAAAAAAAAAAAAAAAAAAAAAAGAAAGGCAAAGTTATATAGGAATTATTCATTTCAAAAGGCACAAAAGTGTCACCTAAAATTGACGTCATCCACTCAGGACACAGGCATGTATGGCCAGGTTCCCTTGTGCCATGCATGAAGTGCTCTCTGGGTTCAGCTGGACCTCAAGGGGCCACCTAGCTGGCAGAGCAATCCATTGCTTCGTCCTCTTTGCTCGCTCATCTCTGAACAAGAGAATCAATTTATTTCCTCTTCTTAGAAACTCAGTTCCCTAGTGCAGAACAATTGTAGCTTATTATCAAACTGAATTAAAATGACATTGGCAAAAAAGTGGTATATTTTTCCCTCTACCACACTACTAACCAGAAAGAGATTTGATTTTTGGGGGGATCTAGATGGTGGGAAAAGGAAAACTAATTGGATGACTTCAGCCATCCAGGTCACCATCCTGTCTTTTTAGTTTCCTTACCTGTGGCATAGAAAAAAAATCCTGAATTTTCCACAGGTTTATTGTAGGGGTGAGTTAATATATGAAATGCACTGTTTTTTAAAAAAGAGTTACATAATTACAATTCACCACCCATTTTATGTGATAGAAATACAAATTCTCAAAATCTTATACAGAACAATGATATTCAAAAGACACATCAATTCTGTAAACATAGATTTAGATCTTGTTTTGCTTCCATTTGACAAAGTATAAAATATTTTTCTTTTTGAGCTTTATAAGGGATTAAATGGATTTTTTTCCTTTTAGTGCTCCAACTACATTATAATGTGGCCTTTTTCATTTCTTTATGATTTATTTTCTTTATTTTCAGTAATGAATGATGCAGTGAGCTCTCTGCTACATCTTCCTGAATTCAGGTTTAAATTTTTTTTAAAAAAATTCACAACTGGAGTATTAGATAATGAAATGAAGGCAAGCTGAATCCATAGATTCTGAAGGGCTCACACCTCCTAGAGAAGAAAGAAACTATTTGCAAAACTCCTATTGATGTTGATGCCTACTTTGCAGAAAAATACTATTGCATTTTTCTATTCTTTACACTTTGAAAATTTTACTCAATTCCCTTAAAGGATAACTTCCATTGAATGACCTCTTGTGAAGGTTAACTTGATTAACTTAAGTTAATCAAGTATCAACTTGATTAAATTGGGATCTTCCCAGGGGATTGGCAGAACACACATCTGGGTGTGTCTGAGTGGGCAGTCTTTCTGGTTTCTTGACCCTTCCTCTCTGGCACTGTTCCCTACTCAGCATGCCTGACAAAATGGACCTAAGTATCTTTGCTCTGCCGTCCCTTTCTCTCATGATGCCTTTGCACTGGAGCCAGTTAACTGTGGACTGAATCTCCTCACACTGTGAGCCAAATTAAATCTCTCCTTTAAATTGTGGGTGTTGGATATTGTGTCCTAGTGAGCAGAAAGCTGACCAATATCCCATTTTACCTTTGGTATCATTTGAATTCTTGAGTTGTGATTGTTTGATTCTGAGAATATCAACAGAATTTGATAATTTTTAATTAGACCCATATTTCCTGAGGATTAGAAAATCAAGGACAAGCCAGAAATACTGGGTGTGTAGGAAACCCTCTTCAATGTTTATAGAAAAGTTTCACAAAGAGAGAAAAACAGAATAGTAACACTAACCTCATAGTTCTCTCAACTCTTTGAAATGACACAGGAAACACATAAACAGCTCATCTGGCCAGGCCAGAGGTTTACCTGACTATAAAGAAGTGAGGAGAAAAAGAAAACAGCTGAAAACTAAGGCACTGGATACTTACTATCACACATACAAAAACATGAAAAAATTTAAAATTACAAAGTTGGCTGCTGAGCTAATTAAATCTTGTAAATCAAGTCTTTGAGTGATGGTTAATAATTTCCAAGATAAACCTTTCAGGTTGTTTCAAATTGTTTAGTTTTCTTGATCTATGAGTAAGGACTTTATGTCTGCTAATTTTATTAGCAGTGCATTTTCCTGGACAAGAATTATTTTATGCACTTACCCACTCACCCAGCCTTTATTAAGTACCTGGGTATAAGGTACTCCACTAAAAGCTTTGTGATGATTTCTGCAGGAAGGTGTAAAAGGGCTCTTTATAATCAGGTTGTACATCAGGCACAACATTACTTTATCAACACCACATTTTGCAATTGTATGAAGAAAATCACTTCTAATTTTTAGCTCCTAGAACAATGTTTAGGTGGTACCAAATCAAAATGAACAACTAACTTCCTAAAATGGGATATCTAAAGATGAAAGAATAAGAACTTTAAAACTTTGTAGAATTTCTTTCTCTCTCTGTTTTTCTTTCCTTTCCCTTCCTCCTTCCTGTTGTTTTTTCCTCCCTTCCTACTTCTTCCTCTCTCCCTTCCTTTCTTTTCCTTTGTTTTTTGAGGTACTGGTGAATCCAGGGCCTTCCCACAGAGCTATATCCCCAGCCTTTTTATTTACTTATTTATTATCACTGTTTGAAAATGGAGTCTTGTTAAATTGCCCAGGGTAGTCTTGGACTTTTGATCCTTTTGATCCTTCTGTCTCAGCCTCTTAGAGTGTTGGAATTAGAGGCATATGCTGCTATATCTAGCTAAAAACTTGTGTTAGCAGAGATAATTGAGAGCCAGTCATTGAAGGCAAGCCATCCATCCTTCCATTCATCCATTCCTTAACTCAGGAAATATAGGTGACCAGGTATGTCCCAGGCACTGTTGGTTCTCAGGGATAGAACTGTGAAGTAAGCATGGCGTGGAAATTCAGTGTAACTGTATAAAGCAGTTGTACAACAATGGGGGTATAGGCTACTGCGGAGGTGCCCAAGAGAGCCTGGATCGCAGTCTTTACATCTCAGGGTAAACCTTCCAGAACAGGAAGTCTTTAAGTCAATAGTGATTCAATACAGGTGATCGGGGGAAAAAAGGAGTTTGCTGCAAGGTGGAATAGCATTTGCAAAATTCTCAATTGAGAGAGTGTGCTCAGTATTCAGACTCCACAAGAACCGAGAACCGGGTGTTAGAGCAGGGGGTGTAGGCAGGGAGGAAAAGCTGAAGAGTAGGCAGAGTGGAGTGAGGGACACTTTGGAGTTAGAGGAAGGGTTTGCTGTCCTGCCGGCAATGGGGAGTCGCATGCTGTGAAGCAAGCTGTTTACCTCCTTTGTGCCTGGCACCGTCAAGGTACCATGGGAAGTCCTAGTGAGGAGGTGATCTGTTCTGTGGCCTCTGCACCTCCAGGCTAGCTGAAATGCTAGAGGAAGCAAATGAACCCATAAGTAAGCAAATTCCAGAAGTAGCCAAGTGCTTGCACTGTTTATGACAAGAAAAGAGGGAGAGGTCATGGGCACTGACTGACAGAGGAACTGGGGACACCAGTATGTAGAGAGTTGCACCCTAATTTATTTCCATGTGGGCTCACGCAGTTTACTATCCTTCAAGCCCATCTGAGGTCAGTGTAGCTTCCAAAATTTCCAGTCAGTCTACATTAAAAAAATGCAAGTCCTGCCTGATTCCAGTTCAAATGGTCACTTACCCCAAATGACCTTCTCTTATTAATTTATCTGTTTGTCACATCCTCCAACTACAGTAACCAGTTTGGATTCCCTGAAGTTGTAAAACATCTGCTCATTTTATATTCTTTTCTGAAGTTCTCATTTCCTTTTTCACAGAGGGATGTGCAAATCAGAGAGTTTACAAAGGGTGGAAGCAGGGCTGAGTTCTCATCCCAGGGGTCAGGGTGAAGGACAAGGGGTGTGCGTGACCCCGTAGTGTGAAAGATGCTGATGAGAGGCTCATTAGGACCGTCTGTTTTCTTTTTTTCCCCCTTATTCACCACATCTCAGTACTATTTTTAAGCCTTTGATTCCACAGAAGCTATTTCCTGGTCAAATTAGTTCTCACTCCTCATTGCACGACTACTTAATACAAGAGAACATACAGAAAGTAATTAATGAAAGCCATGGTGCAGTGTGAGCACAGCTGTTCCAGGAAGAGGGTCATCTTGTATAGATGGGTATGCTCTTACACCCTTAAGTTATTCTGTGCTATTCAGTAAAAAGCACCAAATTGCTTTCTTTGCAATTACTCTGAGAAAATTGTTCCATTAGGGGACATTCCCGTTACCTCTTATTCAACTGCATAGTTTCGTTTTAATCTATTATTTTTAAGGAGGACCTGAGACATGAATAAGTTTTGTTTAAAAGCCTCCCTGTGGTTTGCATCTTACCTTCCTTGGGTACTTTGTCTTCCTATCATCAGTCTGAGAATTAGCCCATTGTTTCAGCTATAGATTTTTCAGTATGTACAATTTTACTTTTGATTTTTTTCTTAAGAAATGTTGTTACCAATCTGGCTAGGTCCAGGAAAAGAGTTTTCTTCCTTATGTGGTAGTAAATAGTCAGAAATTACAAGAACTACTGAACTTACCTCTAATGATACCTTGAATTCATAAAGATACCATCCCGGGAAGTCCTATTATGGGGAGGTTTCAGCTTTTCAACATTGCATGTTAAATATTTATGTATCGGGAAAAAAACTCAGCTTGTGTAAACTGTTTAATATTCTCAAATCTAAAATATGGGTGAGTGCATATATATTAGAGCTATGGGCATTAGATACACTGTTTCTCTTTCACAGTTTGTAGCAATTTGTGCTCACAAAGAACTGGAATCCTCTTTATCAGTGGCCAACAAAGTCTCTTCCACCACCCAAATGCAAGGTCTCTGCCTGAATTAGAAAAGGCAGAGGGGTTCCCTTTCTGCATCCACTGCAAAATGAACAGCTGGACAAATGGGGCAGGGACAGATTTCTTTCCTCAGGTGCTTACATACAAATAAATGACAAGGGGTTGAAGGTGGAGAGGAAGAGACAGAGACAGACAGAGAATGAGTGGGAATGAATCTGGCTTTAGAAGGCGGATGAGAAGGCCCAGAACCTGCTCCTCTGTTCTGGATTCTCGCTGGACTAGCAGACTAGTCACTCTCCTCCCCAGAATGGGAACTAGTGAGTAACAGATAAGCACAGATGACAGACAGGGCGACTACACGTCACCTGTAGGGAGAAGAAAAGAAGCACTGCCGTCTACCACTGGGCGGAAGAGGGATCTGGCTCTGCCCTTCATGGCCCATGTGAAGAGAATAAAAGAAGTGAATTGACCTTCCGGGAACTGTGGACATTCCTTCTCCTTGCAGCCTGGCAAAGAAAAAGGAAAAATCCCAAGCCTCTCTCACTTAGGCAGGAGGTGTTGCTCTTAAACAAAAGGGTGCGTGCTGCAAATACCGTATGTATCACCATGGTAGTTTTATCAGACTCGATTTTGAATTCTATCTGAGTAGAATGTAGTTTGTTATTCTTGAGTGGGCTGAGTCTTTTATGCAGCATGTGTTTGTTGCTGAGGAAGTTTGTAGAATGGAGTGAGCACGGATTTTATCCAATTTTCTTTCTTTTGTCTCTGACTTGAGTAGGCCCTGCAGGTGAAAACATAATTCAAGGCAATGTGATCAAGTTCTACAAGTTTGTGGTAGTGTGAAATGGAAAACAAAAGTGGTACTTTTCATTTGAGCAGAACTAAAATATAGGGTTGAATTCCACCATAATCAAAGAAAGGAGCTGCCTGAAAATTTAGGGCTTTTCTAAAGAACTCCCTTTTCCTAAATGCCATCTACTTCTACTCACTGAAATTCCATTAGCAACAAAAGGAGTGGAAGGCACTTTATAGTACTTACTTTATATCAGGCACAATTCTCATCTATTAAATTATCATAAAAACCTTGGGTACAGTGATTGTTAATCTTATTACGTGAGGCAGCTGAGGAACAAGGAGGATGTTACTTATTCGTGATCAGTGGCTGGTAAGAACTAAAGACCGACCCATTGTCCATGCGCTTCCCAAATTGTACCTGGAGTGGAAATTTCCACAGGGTGGGAAAATCACTGCCTGAGATTCATACCGAGGGATACGTGACTAATGCAGGGTTCTTCTCAGAGGCGTGGATCTGGGATAGGTGCCACTCAGTTTCTGGTATTATCTCACTTCTATTACGATTTCTTCTTTGAAATACGAATGATTTAAAAGTTGTTTTAAAAGATGCTTTCAAAAACTTTAAAGTTATTTAAAATACATTTTAAGCTTTGTTGTTTGGTGGTGAAAGTCCACTTCCTGAGAATTTGGAAGGACTTATTTTGTGGTGTCTTATACGATCAATTTTACCCTCTGATCTTTTGGTAAAAGATTCCATGTACAATTGTTAGATCATGCTTCCCCACTGGGATATGTGAATTGGTTGTTATGGTTAATAACATACATACTAATGTTGATAACTTTGTAAGATATGCTAAACAGTTATTTTTGTTTGTTAGCCATAGGAACTTTAGAATTTGTTTGTCCCCTCATGTATAAAGATGAAGTATTATGATAGTTGAATCATTATCTGAAAACAGTGCAAAGCAATTTTCTCACATCAATTATCTTTACTTTGCTTGGTTGAGCCTTGGTGTACTTTGAATTGGGTAATTCATTTTTCCCTCAATTCCATACAATTCTCACCTATTTTGTGAAACCTTGACTCCACATATGATGTATGTTCCTGAGCATAAATTTTGAAGGTGTGAGAAAAGGAATTTAAAAAATATTAAAACACAAGCATGAGAGGAAATAAAAAGCTATGACAAAACCAAAGGCCTTCAAAGAATTTCGGGATTTCTTGGCTTTCTCTTTGGGCAGCAGGTCTTCCTTTTAAAGTTTGTGTTGTTTCTCTGCCACTAGGGGTTTCCCCTGCCCTATTATACCCTCTTAGGGCCCCTGGATTGGCTTCTGTTGAGAACATCAGCGTGTCTGTGGTCTTGGCATTATTTTCCTGACAGTTGAACGCTGATTTGCAGAACTCCAGTGAAGGCTGCCGCCTCCAGAAACTTTCAAATCCCTGGCCTAATATCATCAGTGCTCTCTCATTTTCTGGGAGACTTTTGGCCATGCATCATTGATGTTTTATGTCATGCCATCTCAATTAATGGAACCACTGACATTCTTCTGGGGCACTGTGGGACCAACTTTAAATCACATAGCCCATATGGGCAGTCTAGTGTGGCAGCTTCCCTGGGGATGAGGCTCTCTAGTGGATGTTGTATAGCACTCAGCAAGTAAATAATAATGAGGGGAATTGACTGAAATGCAGCTAGGACTCACTCTTGTTTAGAAGCTTTGTACAGAGGGCTGTGTGGGAGGCAGCGTGAAGTGGAAAGAGGTAGGAGCAGATAGACAGGGTTCGAATCCTGGCTTCTCCAACTGATCTATGTCCCCAGGGAAGTCGATCACATAAACTCTCCAAACTTCACTTTCTCCGTCTGTTCAATAGAGATGCCACGGGTGCCAGGTAGCCTTGAAAAGAAGAAAAAATAATAAAATACATGAGGATACTGAGATTCTATTAGGCTCTTAACACTTCCATATTAAGTTCTTAATTAGTGAACTTTTTTAGACCAATGCTTTCAGGTAGTGGCACTTCTTCGAGGTGTGTTACTCATCAGTTTAGGCTGATGGACACTCACCAATAAAATTTTCAGGTAGAACAAAAAAATCTCTGGTCTCTTTTGGTTTGTTTGAACAAAATCGTAATGCTTGAAGAAGTCACATATAAATGAACATTTAGAATCAAAGTTACCACTGAAATATAAGGCTACCTACATTTAATTAAGATTTCAAAACCTCCTCTAACAATTAAATTAATTAAGATTTAAAACTGCCTCTAACAATTAAAACAATCCAAATGCAAAAGAGCCATAAATGAAAAATAAAAAGAAATCTTCCCATTATTTATTATGTTATATTCCTCTATCTACTAGGAAACAATTATGTCAGTTTAGATCTACTGTGAAAAACCTTTTCCTTTTCGTATACTTTTTCTCGTGTACACATGGACACACAGGCATCCACCTATACCAATATATTTACATGGTCCTAAAAAGCACAAATCAAAATTATCCTAAGAATGAACTTTGTTTTTCAGTTTTTCTGTTTTCTAGATGCCATGAAATCCTCCTTCCTTGGTCTCCTGAGTAGCTGAGGCTAATGATATGCACTGCTGCTCTTCTTTGGTAGGTATTCTTAGGTGTTTGAGTGTGTTCTCTTTTCCCTGATACTTTCTTTTAGTGTACTTATGGTACCAGTTTTTATTTAGCTTTTTGCTATTTAATCTATGCATAAATTCTTTTTGTATACAGTGCAATGTAAAGAGAGGAATGGTATTTTTCTATATATCTATCCATGTATCTACCATCTGTCTGTCTGTCCATCCATCCATCTGTATCATCCATCTGTCTATACCTGTATGGACATGCACCCATACACACAAACACACATTTCCAAACACACAGTTAATGGCTGCAGTCCCTTTAGTATAGAAGGCATTCACCAGTGACTTGAGATACCATTATTATCATATGCATGTGGGTCTTCTTCTGGGTTTACTATTTTGTAAATGTGGTGTATTTGTTTACGTCTGAATCAAAGCTGTGTTTTCAAAATTTTGATAGCCTTATAATTTGCTTTGGTATTTGCACAGAGTAAGTGATTATATTCTTTTTTTGGGTTCTTTAACAAACATGTTTGGCTTCTTCAGTGTGTTTTTCTCATGTAGATGAATTTAGGAACATGCTTACTAATTCCATACCCTGCTTATAAGCATTCTGTGCTTCTCAGAACATCTTCTATGCCGTTTGTGTCAGCAGGAGAGTATTTCCACAAGGATTTTTTTCTAGGTATTTGATAATTTCTTTTTATTAGTGTGATTGTGATCTTTTTGTTCTATTACATTTTCTAAATGATTATCACTGATATAATAAAAGATACTAATTTTGGAAACTTATTAAAACTTACTATTTTTTAAAAATTAAACAACTGTTTTAAGATTTTTTTAACGTATAGCTTTATTAAGGTATAGTGACATACAAAGACTACTATATTTAGCATCTATGCTATGATGAGTTTGAAAATTTGCAAACACTTCTGTGCGATTCCGTCACAGCTATCATGATAATAGAGGCATCTGATACTTCTCAAGGTTTTCTTGTCTCTTTGTATTGTTTGCATTTTTGTCTTTATGGTAAGAACATAGATTTACCCTTTTAATAAATTGTAAAGTCATGTTGTAAAGCCCATTGTAATACCATATTGTGAACCACCAGCACTATGTCATATAGATTTATAGAATGTACTTGTGTCTGTTTATATCCACTGAATGATGTCTCCCACTTCTCTCTTCCTCTGGGCAACCATTCTTACAGTCTTTACTTCTATGAGGTTGACTGTTACAGATACCTTATCTAAGTGGCATCATGTGGCTCTTATCCATCCATCCTGGCTTATTTAACTTAGCATAGTGTCCTCCGGGTCCATCCATGTTGTTACAAATGGCAAGAGTTTTTCTTCTAAAAATTGAATAACAGTCCACTGTGTTCTACATCACTCTTTTAGGGTTGTTTCCACAGTTTGATGACTGTGAATTACTCTCTCATGAACTTGGGGGTGCAGACAGCCCTACAACATACTAATTTCATTTCCTTTGAGTATGTGTTCAACAGTGACATTGCTGAATCGTATGATAGTTTCAGTCTTATTATTTCTTACAGTTCTTTTCTCTGTAAAATTTCTCAGCTCTCTGAAGGAAAGAATCCTGTCATATAAGTAGTTAGCTTTTGATAGAATGTTTCCAAAATGAATCTATACATTTATGTCTTTCTTATCATTTTCTTTGGTCAGACTGTGCAGAGCAATGACAAGGATGGGAATCTGTGTCATCTTCCTGATTTTTATATTCAGGCTTCAAATGTTTATCATTAGGTAAAATTTTTATTCAACTTCCATTAGGCAACATTTATAAAATAAGCTGCATCTATTTCTTCATTTGCCTAAAAAAATAGAAGCAGTTGTTGAATTTCATCAAAGATTAAATAGCATCTCTTAAGCTCTGTTAAGACAATTATGTTTCAACATAATGTCTCCTTTAATTTAGTCATTAATGTAATATAGTGTCCATAGTTTTCTTCATTTTTTTTCTGTTTCTGTCTGGTATTTGCATAGCCTTAATTTCAGTGAATAAGTTGCAAAGTTTTCTACATTTTCTACAAAATTTTAATTACTAAGGTGTGGATGATGACATCTGCCTATAATCCCAGCATTCTGGACAGCTGAGGCAGGAGAACCACATTTGAGTTCAACCTGGACAACTTAGTGACTTATCAAGACCCTAACTGAAAATAAAAAATAAAGAGTTGGGAATTGTCATGGTTGATGTATTGTGTCAACTTGAGAAGTTTAGAAGCATAAGGCTCAGCAATTCTATACCTGAGGGTATAGAGGACCCACCCCGGGTAGCTCATCGGCTGGATGGTGTAAAGCGGAAATGAGCAAGAACACACTTGCTTCTGTTCTTCAGAGCAGCACCAGTCTTCACCTTCAGGTTGGGCCTCATCTCCTGGTTTCTAGCACAGACTCTTTGGCTTCCATCTCAGATCCTACAGCCTTCCGGTGTAGTCTTTTCAGCCTTCCATCACAGACCCATCGGCCTCCCAATACAGGAGCCACTTCAGCAATGTGGAGATGGTACTTACTTCCCCCTGTGATGTGCAGTGCTATGAGGGTCTGTTACCACTCTAGATAGATCTAGGCAGTAAGGCCCATTCTGACTTGTCAGGGAAGGCTTATAGCCATCAGTAAAGGTATCAGTGCACACCTGGAAGTGCGTGTCCCCTGTACATGTGGATATGTAGGTGAAGTCTGCACAGGATAATGCAGTGAACTCCAGATCTTGGGCTGAATCCTTCAGTCTCCAGTGTGCAGACATCCTTTCTATGTGTGATCATGGCAACCCAGTCTTGTAATTTCTTATACGTTTGTATATCTTGTGTTCTATCTGTTTCTCTAGTAAAATGCTGACTGATACAGGGATGTGAAGGCCCTGTGTTCAATGTTCAGTACCAAAACCAAAAAAATTACTAGCGAAGGGAGTATAGAAATTTATATAATCTTGGCATTATGTTTTATATGAAGATTTGGGAAGATACACCTGTGAAATTATAAGCTTAATGTCATTGAAACTACTATTCATTAAATAAAAATTAGTACACATTTAAGCAACTTTTCATTTTTTCTAGCACCCATTCATCTATCCATGTTTTCTGCCGCTTACTGAACTAAGTATATCTTTTAAATCTTCCTTGGAAAAGTATCATTTTCATGTATATTTTCAAAAGTTTTTACATATATCTATGTAGAGTATTTTCTTATAACTCCAGACTAAGTCTCCTGTATCTTCCATGAAAGTCCCCAAGACCTTAGGTCATTCTGTGAATCTAATGGGAAAATTCCCTTTTCTTGATGACTATATTTTTCTATTTCTTTGGCAATTGTAATGGGATTTGGGAGAGGGGAGCCATGTATTTGAGAAGTGATGGTCTGAGAAGCTCGCACCACCACAACTTGATGGTGTAGAGCACCGTGGATTCTCTCCAGAAGTGTTAAAGCCTAGTGATAATGACCTGCTGCCTCAGCGAGCATTTATCCTTTCCCTTTCATTCATTCTCTACCCTCCCCTCAACTCTCAGATAGTCACGTGAAAAATGATTCCTTTTGAAAGATTTGTTTAACACTAATTATCTATTTCATTCTTGATCAATAGCCCCTGATTGTCTTGGTTTGTCCTGATGATCTGACCTTTTGTCCCTTGATGTAGGCTATTCTCTCACTTTCGATGTTGTCAGGTGGGATTTTGTTTTCTTTTCAAGTTTTGTGCACTACTCACCATTTCTTCAAATGTTATGCCCTTTTACAGTGAGATTGTATCTGGATTCTAAACTAAAAGTTACATATTGTCGGTCAGCTAGGCTTCCCTTTAGCTCTATTCTAGTCTTTAAGAAGAAAACTGTAATTCCCAAATTAGGGAATAAGAACAGTTTTACATCACCATAGTGAAATATCTGACACAGTGCAGGTATGAAGTAAAAGAGGTTCATTTTAACTCTTGGTTCTCAAGGTTGGGGTCCAAGATCAGATCAGGCAGCCTCTTTGCTTTGGACCTTTGGCCAGGGCAATAATGTACATACTGGGAGAAGCTCATGGCAGAACAAGCTACCCACATTGTGATCTAGGAAGCAGAGAGAGGAGAGGTAAAGAGGAGGGCCTCACAATTCCCTCCCAGCACATATTCTCGTGACCTGAGGACTTCCCACTGTGGCCCACTCCCAAGGTCCACATCACCTCCCAGCTGCGCCTGCGGACCAAGCTGTTACATACAAATCTTTAGGGAACACAACCCATATTAAACCGTAGCAGCAGCACAGGCCCACATTATTAAAAAGGGAACAACCTGGCAAACAAGTAAAAAGATAAACACAGAAATACAAACACACAAATATATAAACATTTAATTAATTTGGATATAGGATTTATAGTTGTTTTTTATAGTATTCATCTTACAATGATTCCTCTCACTTGAAATTAAATCATAATAAAAAGCTACTAATGACGACCAAACAGCAAAATAATACAGAGCATTTCAATTATACTAGAAGCATTTTTTCCTTCTCACCACCTCGACTTGTCTTCCTGGCATTTGCAACCAACTGTTACATGGTAAAAAAGAGGTCAGTCCCAGGCTTCACAGACAGGAGAGATAGGTAGCACTAGGGAGGATGTTAGGCAAAGATGGAAAACTTCCTTGAGCTTAGCAAGGCTAATGTTCTCAGGTAAAAACACTTCCCTCTCTGCCCAACCATAGAAACCTTCCTCTTCATTAAAATTCAGGTTCTGTAATAAAATGAAAATCACCTAAAACCAGAGAATCAGCTTTTTTTCCTCCTTATTGATATTTTTGCATTATTGTTCCCTAGGTATCAGAATAAATTCCCAGCTCTTGCCGCCTAATCTTCACCTGCCTACAGCCGCGCAGCTGAGCATCAGTGCTAATGGCTTCCTGTGAAACATTGCAGCCAGCAACTGCTTCATCAGGGCGAAACTGCCGGTGCAGGGCTGTAGTCGGCATATTGTGAATTCTTAGCTGCATCAAGGAGAAGGCAGAGGAATCCTCAGCCCAGGACATTCAGAGCGTGATGCACTCATCTACCCCTGAGCTTGGGAGGATGTTTTGATGTGAAGAATAACCTCATAGAAGGGCTTCACACAAAGAGGAAAGGGGGCTGAGGTCACTGGCTGCTGGGTGTCTCGTCTGTTGCCACTGCCCACATCCGGTACTGAAACAGGGCTGCCGGTGCAACACGCCACCCTTAGGGGTCCAGCATGAAAAAAGAAGCGAAATAAATCAGCTATAGCTACACTTCTCAGATGAACAGTGACATCTGTGGGCTACGAGGAGGAAAGAGCAGTTAAAGTAAGACAAAAGGTGAAAGAGGTCAACGCGCTGGCTGAAAGACAGAGAGAGAAAGAAAACATGGATTCCAGGTGGTAACAGGAACAATGCAAAGGAAATCAGGACAGCAAGCCACAGTCCCGGCAGTGGGGAGAACATGCTTTCTTCTGAGAAAAGGAAACGGTAGTGTGGGTCAGAAGTGCACTTAGATGGGGTCTAGAAGGAGGAGAGTGCAGTGTGGAAGTGGGCCAGGCACTGGTGTTCTGGGGGGTCTGGTTATCCCCATTCTTCCTACCCGGAGCTGGCAATGGCATGCTGGTAGGGTGGGGGTACTGAAGCCATGGTCAGAAAAGCATCACCAATCAGGGTTTCTGTACTCCGGAGTGGGTTGTTAAGCTTCTACAGCACACCTCTCGGTGGGGATGGAGAGGCAGATTGATGCATGAGAACTGAAGTAAAAGGAACATTACCTGTGTAGTGCCAAGTCCTAAGAGGATGAGGGTGAGGTGAAAAATTCACAGGACCTGAGGACAAAAACAGGACAAAAGCAGGACAAAACCAGTCCTTTATGATGAGCCTATACCCTCAGCCCCTCTATCATACCCTGAGTAGGACTGAGCCGAAGACAATCACACATATGGAGCCACATCCAGCTCTGAGCATGCTGTTGCACCATCAGATTTCGCTGAATTTTCCCATCCTCTCTAGGAACTGACTGCAGGGCATAAATTATTGCTCAGAAATTGCTTTCCAGAAGAAGTGAGGCTACAAATAGAAAGTTTTATTAAAAATTATTCTTTGAGGGCAGACTAAATGTTGATGTTCTATTGAAAGTTTTACTTTGACCTTTTCACGAGAACTATCCATCAGGAATGGAGCTTTCTTTTCCATGGTGAAAGAAATCTGATAAACAGAGTGGAAATGAAGGAGAAAAAGATCAGCTCAGGGCGAATCACTTGTGGAAATGGAAAAATGAAACACAAAGGCAAACTGTTAGAAGCTTTGGGAAACTGGTCGCTCTAGGGCGTGAATGAATGTACACCTCTTTTGCATAGATTTTCCACAGTTCGCTTGAAACTTTCCACAAACCTAGGCTTTGTGAATGATTAACACATGAAATTGAATGGCTGATCAGACAAAGATATTCTGACCCATGAATTTATAAACTCTGCACAGGGGATGCTTCCTTCGCTTGCCTTGTAATGGCTCTTTGCTTGCCTTGTCATGGCTTTGTCCTAGGCGCTGTGTAACGCAGTGACTTGTAAAAAATAGGTGCTCAGTAGTATGTGCTGAATGGGCAAAGACCGAGGTTGTGTCGCAGCCTAGAGTTACAGGCTATGTACCCTTGGGTCAATAATCATTCCCAATATGCATAAGATAGACACAGAACTTCTGCTTACCTGTAGTATCAATAAAAAGAGATCCAACTGAGTAAAACATGTACATTTTTGATAATCTGGCCCAGTTTTAAAAAGCTTGGAAAATGAGATGTCTTTCTTGAATGAATATGGAATGTAATTGGTAACAGCTGGCATTGACTGCCTACATATTGTGTGCCAGGCACAGCCCTAAATCCTTCACAGAGATCATAAAGATACTACTTTGACACCTCCCTTACCAATAAACTGGTTTCTTTTCTTGTTCTCCATTCATCTTTATGGCTCCAGAGGCAAGCTGGCATTCAGAAGAAGGGTCTGACTTTGCAATTTCCCTTCCAGACTAAGAAAAAGATGACTGTGTGCAGACAGCATTGTTGGAAAACAACAAAGGTTTCGGTACTTGCTTCTGATTTTAAGTTTCAGGGTAGACCAGAGTGAGAAGAGTATTAGACAGGATGAAATGAAGTTGAAACAATGGTTTTGATTCTATTCTGTCTTTGAATCCCTGGGAGAAGCCTGTTAATGCAGGTGCACTAGTGATCAAGGAAGTGATAGCATAGTGAGGAAGCAGAATGTGGCCCAACATGCTGGCTCAGGAGGCACACTCAGCTCCAGGGGGGTATGTTGTGGATGTGGAAGTCCCTACAAGTCCATACTGGTGCCAGAAAGGAGTACCACTAAAAATTCTCCGGGGGAAGACATACTTGGGACAGGGAAGGAAAACAGTCATGGCCAGGCGTCACAGCAACCTTGCCGACTGAAGCAGGGCCCAGTAAGCAAGACAGCTCTAGACAGACCCAAAGAAATAGGTCACAAATATGCCACTGCAAAACTAAGCAGCAAGCAGTAGCAGAATGACCGTGCCCAGCCAGGGATCCCGTCACTTGCTTCTGCACAAACGCCTTCCATGGCAGAGATCAGGAACCAGAGGCGTCACCACAGTTCTCTTCCTGTTCTTGATAACATAAGCATTTCTAGGAATCCAGCTTGAAGAGGAGCTGGGTAGACTTGACAAAATGAGTGTTTTCATAGAATAGATTGCTTTATTGGAAAGACATCCTTAAGGTAGAAGGAACTGGGGATTCTTAAATGGCACTGTCTCATGTCTTGTTGTTTTTTGTGTTTTCTTTTCCCTGTCACCCATGATGGGCTGAGAGTGGATGTTTCTAGGGAGAGGATTTTGCCAGTTATAGAACCAAGAGCAAACTTTCCTCAGCAGATTGAAGAGTGGTACCAGAATGCATATTTGCAAACCTGGTACAAAGTTCCTCATTGAAATTCTTACCTACAATGGTGGAAGACTTACCTCACATGCACGAGGCTGTGGGTATGACCCTCAGAACCACAAATAAGTACATAAATAGATAAATAAATTATTATTCCCCCAAGTCTGTCACTAAATGTTTTACAAATGAGAATACTGAAATTTACAGAGATTACTAAGTGGTAAAGCCTATATTTTAAAAAACTGGTAGAGTTTTAATCCTTATGCCATAAAAAAAAAAACAAACTCAGGTGCAGCATTGCAACAACAAGGAGTCCTTTTCTCAGGATTTGGGGATTTTCAGCAGTAGCGCGGTGAGAGCTGGGAGCCCAGATGTGTTCTCTTGAGCACAGGGGGTTGTTTTGAACCATTATGAGCTTGGACTCTGTTGCTGATTCAGCTCACTCTGTGGGATCTGAATTGCTTCTGGCTGGGCATCAGGGTGGAAAGGCATGGAAAAGCAGGAAGGATTGGCTGGGCTCCTACCCTGGTGAATGCAATGCAGATGGTCCTACTGAGAATGAAGCACCCAGTGGAGAGATGTTCCATAGGTTAATTGTGCACGTTTTCTGGTGAGTCAGCCTGGAGTTGCTGACACCAATATGTTCACTGTGGCTGCCTCAGGGGCTCTGCGTGCAAGTCAGATGATGGAAATGAGGATAAAGTTCACCTTGTTTCCTGAAATTTCAGAAACTGAATGATAAGTTTTAAACTTGGTCTGTCATCAAAACCACTCTGGGAGGAAAGCCAATAAGCCAGGATGAACAAAATATGATTAACGCCTCTCAGTGCATTGTGAAAGTAGCTGGATTGAGCAGCTAATTATAATGTTACTAGTTCTTAGTCTTTATGAAGGTGAATGCAACCAGCTTAACCTAATTTTTAGTCTCAGCGCACAGTTTCTATCTACAGTCTCGGAATGAACCTTAGAAAGCCAATGAGACCCACAAGTCTGCAAGTAATTGCAGCTATCAATTCTGCTTGCTGGAATCTGGGATCTGCCTGCTGTGAATTTTTGCACCTTTCTTGATTTATTTTTGAATATGTATTATTTACTTCAAAAAAGGCATATAAAATGGTACACTCAGAATTCTCATTTTCTCTCCTAGTCTTCCCACACCGTCTCTATATCACTTGTGGTAATGCTGGTACACAGCACCATCTTCACTTGTCAATTTTTAAAAACATATATGAAGTAGCAGTATTTTGCATCTTTCCCTTTTAACACTATAATATTTTGTCATCCTTTCCATACCCTGCTGCAAAGTACTTTGTGGTGCAGATGCACCACCATAGTTTATTCAACAGGTCCCCACATATTTAACATTTGAATTATGCATTCATCAGCTTTTTGTAGCTATAAGAAGTACCCAAGTAACCGATTTATAAGAAATGGTTTATTATGGATCATAGTTGTGGAGGTTTCAGTCTGTGATCTGCTGGCCTCACTGCTTTTGGGACTGTAATGAGGCAATATATCATGACAGGAACAAAACACTCATTTCATGGCCTAAGAGCAAGAGTGAAGAGGGGAACCTGGGCCCACGATCTCTCCAACGGATTGCCCCCAGTGATGCAAATCCATCCACTCGGTGCCATTTGTTAAAGGTTCCGCCCCCTCCCAATAATGCCACCCTGACAATCAATCTTAACAAAGGGACCTTTAGGGAAAATCCAAGATCCAGAAGGGAGCACATTGTTTTTCATATTTTGCAACAATAAATGTTATCTCTGTGAATAATCCTCCACATACGTTATTTCCTTTTGTAAAGGTATGTTTTCAAGTAGGTTCCTAGAATTAGGATAGTAAGACCAGAAAATAAAATACATGCAATTCTGTAAGTCCTACCAATTTTCCAGCTTAAGTGTGTACCATTTTGTGCATCCACCAGAAATGTATGTCCATGGGTTGTAACGTGGGCTGTTTTCTCATGCTTTTAATCTGTGCCAATCTGTTAGGTGAGATGTGGTATCTCACTGTGGTATTGTGGATTTCTTTAATTGTAAGCAAAACTGGCAATTTTTTCTTGCTTATATATTGATTGGTAAGTCTTTTTTCAGAAATGTGTGTTCATGTCTTTTGTGCACTTTTGAGGCACTTTGTGCAGATTTTACTTGCAATATAACTAATTTTGTTTATGTGTTTTTATCAATTAAATTTATTAATAACTAATGTCATATAAAAGCACATATTAATGGGGAAACAGATGACATCTTGATGCATGTATACATTGTGTAATACATCAGATAAAATATCTATTTCTTCAAAAATTTATCATTACTTTGAGGTAAAAATTTCAAGAATATTTTTTAAAGTTTAAAACAGTTTATTGAGGTAGACTGATACACAAGTATTACACATTTTTTGAGACAGGGTCTTGCTACATAGTTCAGGGTGATCTTGAACACGTGGTAATCCTCCTGCCTCTGCCTCCCAAGTGGTGGGATTACAGGTGTGTACCGCCATGCTTTGAAAATATTGCACATATTTAATTTGCACAATCTGATGAGTTGGGACACATACAAACACCTGTGACACTGTCAACTCAATTGAAATAGCAGATCTATCTGACATCTCTCAAAGTTTCCTTAAGTCCTTTTGTTTTTTGTCTTGTGGTTGAAGAACACTTAACATAAGATTTGCTCTCTTAACAGATTTTTAAATTTTTTTGGTACTGGGAATCAAACTCAGGACCTCACACCTGCCAGGCAGGCACTGTGCCCCTGGGCTAAATCCCCAGCCATCTTACCAGGTTTTGAAGCACACAGTACCACATTGTTTAACTATAGGCACTATGCCACATCTCTAGAATTTAATCATCTTGTATAACTAAGACTATAGCCATTAAGCACACTTTCCCCATTTCCTCTCCTACCACCTCCTAGAGACTGCCACTGTATTTTGTGCTTTTATGAGTTTGACTATTGCAGATACCTCACATAAGTGGAATTGTACATGATTTGTCCTTCTGTGACTACCTTGTTTCACCTAGTATCTAAGTTACTTTCTCAGTACTAGGACCAACTACCCAACACTCACAAGTTAAAGGAGGAAGGGTTTACTTTAGGTCACAGTGTGTAGGGGTTTCAGTCCATAGTAGGTTGGCTCCAGCATGGCAGAGGAGAAATAGTAAATGGTAGAGCAAGAAGGAAACAGCAAACCTTTCTTCTTTTTTCCCTTTTTATTCCATCTATCTTGGTTACTTTTTTCTTGTTGCTGAGACAAAATACCCAATGCCCAAAATGAAGGAAGGAAAGGTTTATTTAGCTTACAGTTTTTGGAGGTTTCAGCCCATACTTGGCTGGTTCTGAGGCACAGGGGCACATGGTAGAGGGCAACAGTTCATGGCGGCAGTACACAGCAAAAACAGCAAGAGCAAAAGGGAGGAATGGCAACCAGCAGCCTCTTTCTCTCCCTTACAAACTATCTGCCCTAGCGGGGATATAGCTCTCACACCCATAATCCCATCCAACTATCTGCCCTAGGGTGAGTATAGCTCTCACACCCATAATCCCAGCCAACTATCTGCGCTAGGGCGAGTATAGCTCTCACATCCGTAATCCCAGCATTGGATCATGGATCAGTCATAAACTCTAAAAGCCACCCCATAACTGCATGAGGATTTGGGGGGACATGCAGATACAAACTATAACACCATCCAAGCTTCAAGCCTATTGGTTTGTGATGGTGACACCCAGAACTGTGCTAGACTGATCAGTGGACTGATCCAATACCATACATTCATAATTCAGTCACTCCCCAGAGTCCCACATATGACCACATGAGGCTTTGGGAGACACCTAGATATAAGTATAACACCTAGGATAATGTCTTCCAGGTTTACCAAGGGGATTTCCTTACTTTTAATGAAGGCTGAATAATATTTTATTGTGTATATATATTGTATTTCCCTTATCCTTTCACCCAGAGATGGACACTTGAGTTGCTTCTGTAGCTTCTGGTGCTGCTATGAGCACAGAAATACTGTTATCTTTTGATACACTAATTGCATTTCCTTTGGTTTTATGCCCAGAAATGGGATGGCTGGGACTTTTTCCCCTCAGCAATTTGAGCCCTGCACACTCTTTGGTAAGAATGTAAAATGTTGCGTCTGCTGTAGAAAACAATGTGGAGTTACTTTTTTGTCCGCTTTTGTATCAGGTTTTTGGCGCTTCTTTTTTTCCTCATTTTAACAGATTTATTCATAATTTAAATAAGTTTGCAATTTGCCTTTTTACTTTTCTGACTTTTTTATGCAAGAAATTTTATTTTAAGTTCTGGTAGTTGGATTTATCATTTTTGTATTTCTATTGTTGGAGTTTCTATTTCATTTAATTGGGGCTCAGAATTAATATTTTTATAGGCAGCCTATGTACGTGTACTATGTGCCATGTCTCTGGCAGAACTAGTTGTCACTCACTGTTCTATTTTGGTGCGTTTTGTGCTTGTTTCAAATCAAGAAAGAAGGAAGGGAAAAAACATGTGTATATACAAGGATTGCTGGGATAACTGAACTGCTGATGTCTACTGGGCCACTGAAAGGAACAGTCAATACTCAAATCTTTTCTCTTTATCAATTTTGCATGCATATATCCGGCAATCTGAACAACTAAGTCAAAGACAACAATATGCAGTACAGCAACCATTTGCTGAATTCCCACCATCCTAATTAGTGAAACTCTGCATCGTTTTTAATTGTTTTTATTATTTTTTATTCTCTTTAATGGTTTGCTCAATCTTGCACTCGTACATCCGGTAATCTGAGGAACCTTGCCGAAGAAAACAACATGTAACATAATAATCATTGCTAATTTCCTATCATCCTATTTTGAAATTCTGTATTGCTTTTGTTTGTTTTGTTTTTATCTTTGTTTTTATTTTGCTCTCTTTTCTCTTTAAAATGAATAAATAAAGTTCTATACCATGAAAAAAAATCTCTGGTCTACTATTTTCTAGCTGAATGATGTTGGACAAATTATCTGCACCGTTCAGTTTCCTCGTGTGTTACACAGGAGTTATACAGAACCCACCTCACTGGGTTACTGGAGTAACTGAGTTAATAGCTGCAAAGTGCTTGGAGCAGTGCACAGTAAATACATACAGGCATTAGTTACTACATTGTTCAAATGCTTCACAGGAGGCACCAGTGGCTTTGCCATCACTAAAGACCACATGAAGTTCTCCAATTCTGTTTTTTACATTATCTTTCCTTCTGTATAAGTTACTAAAGAAAAGAACTTCCAGTGCTGGCACTGAAATTCTTACTCTAAACCACAATATCCATTCATGTAACATTTGATTCAGCTTTGGTAGTTCATATATATCTAGGAATCTGACCATTTCTTCCATGTTTTCCATCCTATGAGAGTAAAGATTTTAGAAGTAGGTATTGATGATCTTCTGAATTTCCACAGGATCTGTAGTGATTTCACCCTTTTTATTCCTCAGTGCATAAATTTGAGCCTTTTCTTTCCTTTTTTGGATAAGCTTGGCAAAAGAATCAACTCTTTGATTTATTAATTCTCTGCATTGTTTTCTTAGTCCCAATTGCATTGATTTCTGCTCTGATCTTTGTAATTTCCTCCCTTGTATGGGCTTTGGGCTAACTTGCTTTTCTTTTTCTATAAGCTTGAGGTGCAACATTAAATTTTTTACTTGTGCTCATTTTGTTTTCTGATGTGAGAAATGACCAGTATAAATTTCCCTCTTAGGATGTGTTTGTTGCATCCCACAGGTTCCAGTATGTTGTATCTGCATTTTTATTTAATTGTAGATATTGTTTAACTTCTTCTTTAATTTCATCTGTGACCCATTCAGGAGTGTGTTATTTAATTTCCATGTATTCATGGAGTTTTTGTGGTTTCTTTTGTCACTAATACCCAATTTCATCGCACTATGGTCAGGTAATAAGCATGGGATAATTTCAGTTCCTTTGCATTTACTTAAGCATGTTCTGTGGGCATATAGTCTATTTTAGAGAGTGTCCAATGTGCAGCTGAGAAGAATGTGTATTCTGATGTTATTGGAAGTAACGCTCTGTAAACATCTCCTAAGTCCAGTTGTTCACAGGTTTGGTTTGATTCTGATATTTCTTTGCTGACTTTTTTGTCCAGTTGATCTATCTCTTTGTAGCAATGGGGTATTAATGTGGCCCATTACAATTGCGTTATTGCTTATTTGACTTTTCATGTCTATTAATATTGGTCTTATATAGTTGGGTGCTCCTGTATTTGGTGCATACATATTTATGACTGTTATCACTTCCTCCTGAAGTTTCCCCTAACAAGTATGTAGTGATCTCCTTTATCTCTTTGGATCATTCTTAGTTTGAAGTTCACTTTGTCTGCAAACTCCTACTCTTTTCTGGGTTCCTGCTGCATATATTGTTTTCCATCCTTTGATTTTCAGTCTAAGAATTTCTTTTTGAGTTAAATGTAATTTTTGTATATAGTATATCGTGGGATTTTGTTTCTTGATCCATTTTGTCAGTCTGTACCCTTAGATTGGTGAATTGAGGCCACTTACATTGATGGTTATAAATGATATGTATTGCCTTGTCTTTATTATGTTATTCTCCCATTGTTAGTTACTTGCTTTTTTACTCCACTTAATTGCTTTCCTTGCTTGATGATTTCTTTCTGTGGTTGTTCTAGGAATTGTAGTCATTTTTATCTTTGTCTAGAATAACTTTCAATACTCTTGGTAGGGTTGATTTAGTGGTCATGAATTTCTTCATTTGTTGTTTGTCATAGAAATCTTACTTTTGCATTAATTTGGAAAGATAGGTTTGCAGGATACATCCATCTGGGTTGGAAGTTGTTTTCTTTTAGTACTTGAAATACTTCACTCCAAGCTCTTCTTGACTTGAGGGTTTGTGTTGAGAAGTCTGTGTTGATTATGATTGCTTTCCTTCATAGGTGATCTGTTTCTCTTCTCTCACAGCTTTTAATATTTTGTTCTTGTGCTGAATTTCTGGGATCTTGATTATTATGTCTTGGTGTGATTGATTTTGCTCATGGTCAATTAGATTTCTATATCCCTCACTTCTCTGTATGTCATATTCTGTTTCCATGCTTGGGGAATTTTCTGTTGTTATTTTTGCAAATAGTCTATGTAATTTGTGTTGATTCCTGCTTTTTTGTTGACACCAATTAGTCTTATATTATTTTTCTTTGCATCATCTTGCCCTTGATGAATTGTTATTTCCTGATCCTTGTTATTTTCAAGAGATTTTCCCTTTCATGATCACTAGCCATGATCCTTTCTTCAGGATCTGATAGTCTATCTTCATTTTTTTCATGTGATTTTGCCAGCTTTCAATGGAATTTTTCATTTCCTGGATAACTATTTGAATCCATTTAATGCATGGTATTTCTTTCCTATATTGATTATTCATGGTTTACATTGTTTTCCTATTATAATCTATTTCTTTATCTATCTGTACTCTAGATTTTCTGAGCAATTCATTTATGAATGTTGAAATTTTTTTTACCTGAGAGATTATTTCTGATCCAATTTTCTCTTTAGCCTCATGGATTTTTAATCTTTACTTCAGTTGCTATCATTTCAGAAATTTCAGATGTGTATTTCCCATTTTCCTTTATCTTGTTGTTTTTTGGACTTGTTTCGGGTGGACTGGGGGTCTGAAATTGCATCTTGTTTCTGTGTCTTGTCATTTTGTATTTCCAAAAATTTTATTTTGCTTTCTGTGTTGATCTTTGTAAGGTTTTGTAGTATGTAATTATATCACTAGTATTAAGTCTTCTCTAGGAAAAGTCTATTCCTCAAGGATCTCTTCTGTATGTAGGAGGTTCTGGGCTCATGTTTGTTCCAAGATGTACCTCTCCAGTTAATTAAGAGTGAGATACTGGTATCTGTTTGGCTCAGTCCCCAGTTCTTTGGTGCTGAGTTGTGGTGATGTTGTTACTCCAGAGCTTCACTGTGTTGCTACAGAAGGGAGAACAACTGAATACAACAGATATGACATCATAGCTAAAGTAGTATAATCAGCTATACTGATTGCTTCAAGCACAGTTTAGAAACTGACGAGCTATAGAAGCTATTAATTTTGTACCTTAAACCACAGGAGCAAACTCTACAATTGTATAACAGGACCAATCACAAATTGGGAGCCTGTATTCAAAATGTTTCCCCTTGGTAGTGGTTTTACCTTATGGTGGGGAGATTCAAGGATGGCAGATCAAACAAGGATAACTGAGAAGAAAGTAGGGGAGAGGCTGAAAGACAAAGGGTGCAGACTTCTGGGGACTAGGGGAAAGTGCAGAAAGAATGGAGGAGTAAGCGAGTGATTATCTGAACTTGCGCTCTGGGTTTGGGGGATGGGATTAATATTCTGTGGCTAGAGTTCTCTCCAGTTGTTTCAAAAAGAGAAAAAAGAGGAGAAAAAAGAGAAGAGAAAAGAGAAGAGCAAACAAAAAGAAAGAAAACAAAAAGAGAGAATAAAGGTGGTCCCGCCCACTTGGCTCTAATCCACGTGTATCTGTCTCCAAGCACAATGCTCGTTCTCCTAACTTACCACCTGTTGGCTTGTATCGTTCTTGTTTTCCATGCCACTAGTCCTTCCTGTACATCCTGTGCACCTTAGTTGGGATCCTACTGTGTTGCTGGCATTCCCTCTGGTCTCCGGGCCTTTCCACAGTTCACCTCAGTCATGGCAGTAGCAAGGAAAGTCGCCGTTCTCTGGTCTTCGCTTTCTGGGGCAGCTCACCTCAGTCGCAGCAGTAATGACAACGGGAGGACCCGACCTCTGCCCGTGCAAACTTTAGAAACAACTTGTTTTTATCCAGACAAGAGTAAACTCTTTAGCTTTGAATTAAGATACCATAAAATTTATAAGTTATATTGGGGAACCCTAATAGGGTTATGATGTTGAGTCATTTTGTTCAAAAGTAAGTCTGTTTTTCCTTTTGCTGTAGTTCAGTTTTACTTTTTTAAAATTAATTAAGTTTACAGGCACATTTTAGGGATTCAGAATGATCACAATCATTATAGGGAACTTATACCTGTACACGATATAACTTGATTCATTTTTCCCCTCCCCCTACCTCCCTTTCAACCTCTTTCCCCCTTCTTATTTACAAAAGCTTTGTTTCCATTTTTTCCTCATCTTTTAAAAAATTTTCCCTTCCTTCCTTTCCCCTCCCCTGTCTCTAGTTCCCCTTTTCATTTGAACATTTTCTTCCTATTTCAGTGGTATATATTATGGATTGTGGTCCTTATTTTCACTTTGGCTTCTCACACCAGAGAAATCTTGATTTGAGTTTTCAAATTTCTTGCTCATTTTTTTTGTAACTTAAAGTAAGATCTTTAAAAATATATAAAGTAAGATCTGCTCTTCCATCACATGTTCTAACTGGATATTGTTTGGGGATATGAAGTTTGTTACTAAGTTTTGCACACTAGAGTTATATCTTTTCGGCTTCCAGAATTCTTTACTGTTTTTTATTAGCTTTAGCACTGATTCTCTTGGTTTCTTTTTTCCAGGATACAATTTCATCATCTGCGTAAAAGAGATAGCACTATTTTTTTCTTTTCTAATTCCTGTGCCTCTGATTGCCCGCAGTGTTTATTTTTGTTTGAATGACTTTCCATGCTAGGGTGCATGTGTCAGTCTTCTTACCCTTCCACTGACCTCTGTTGATCTTAGCCTCCTTCTTTCCTGTATGCTGCTTGCCAGGCTCCTGGAGGCATTGAGATTCATGACCACTGTCAAAGATCAACAACCTTGACATAACCCGAATAGCTGTTGCAAGCTTTGTGTCACCACTGTGCATTTCTTCCTTCTCATGGAGGATTAGGCAGGTCAGGGTGAGGAGGAGAGGTCAGCACCTTAAATTCAATTAAGCTTAGAGAAACTGACTAGTCATTATACTCTTCTGGGGGTTGAATCTCCAGAAAAGCAGAGAAGAAATGTACAATTGAAGCTAGAAAGACGAAATGCAAATGTTAAATCCACAGGAGCAAGAACAAATAACAAATGAGAAATGATTGAGAGTAAGGCTCAGACAAGGCTGGATCAATACACCAGAAGGCCAGAGATGTGTAGGACCATTTCATTATTCATGGGTAGATGTTTGTGGTTTAGCTTTATAGCCTCTGGGTGTCTGAGTGTGTTGGCTTACAGGCCCGATTAAAAGCCTCAAGAACAAAACAGGTAACAGTCATCACTGCAGGTTTTAATACTTCATTATAATCGGGTTATAGATATTTTTTCTGGATTATTTGCTAAGAGGATCAAAGGCATAGCAGCTTCCTTTTTGATAAGTACTACCTACATCTTTCTGCAGTGAAGTAAATATTTTATAATCTGCATTGATAAATAAGGTAGTCATTAGGCAAATGTGGCTATTGTGCACCTGAAACAAGGTAAGTACAATTTTACCTATTTTTTAAATTAATTGTTATGTTAATTGTACCTATCTGTGGGGTACAGTATAATACACATATCTGATTTTAATGCATTTAAAGTTTTAAAAAAGTGACTGAAGATATTGAGTGGAACAGGGCATATCCAGAACTTCATATTCTAAATGAGAAAGGATTTAAGTGTATGGCTGAGGGTACCTATGACTTCAGTTTTGTGGTAATCACCCACAGCACATACAATACAGTAAATATAATCCTCCAAATGTAATATATATGTAATCAAATGTAATAATAATGTAGCAGAGTAGTTCATTAGACAGTAGAGTAGCATACTTTTTAAAGTTCTCCCATAGCTAAGTTCATACTCTAGTGCTATACCCCTGTGAATGATCAATCTTCCTGAGACAAGGAAATGAGATTTAAAGATAATAAAACAAACTTATCTAAAGTCATGGTAATCATTAGTTTCAAATGTGTAGCTTGAACCAAATTTGTTTTGGTTCTTGGTTTAATCTTCATCCCATTACATAAAGGTACACTTCCTAATTTTACCAATGAGTGATTAAAAATATATTAGTGTACTTGCCATATGGCCTGGAAACCCCATGCCTGTGTGTTTGCTCAAGAGAATATTCACAGAAATCTCTGTACATGAATGTTTATAGATGCCTTTCTGACCATTGCTAAAACCTAGAACTAACCCAAATGTCCTTCAATTACTAGGAAAAACAAATGGTAACACACACACATAATGAGATATTTACCAGTAAAAGACCTTCTGTTACATGGGATCACATGGGGAAATCTCAAATGCATTATGTTAAGAAGCCAGACTCAAAGGCTTATGATTTCATTCATCTGATGTTCTGGAAAAGACAAAACTGCAGGGGAAGAACAGACTAGTGGTTGTCAGATGCTGGGAGAAAGGCTGACTACAGAAGAAATATGAAGAAATTTGGGGATTAATAAAATATTTTTATCTTTGCTGTGCTGATGATGGTTATATGACTGCGTGTATTTGTCAAACACACAAATTTAAGCTACACTGAGTGAATTTTATTGTCTGTATCATTTTATCTATCTACTCTCTAAATGTTAGGTACCCTATGAGAGATAGGGAAAGAGCAAAGATTTAATCAGAGAGACCAAGGACTTATCTGGAGCATTTGGCCAAAAAAATCTAAGAAACAGTGACTAAGGAGTTGTAACTAGACTTCCAAAAAATCAAGTGACATAGGCTGTGAGCTTACAGTGAAACCACCGGAGAAATGCTAATGCTTAGTGGAATCTCCTTAGAGAGACTAGGATTGGCTATAGTTCTTAGTTGGAATATGACACAACCAGCATCAAGGCCTGACCCAAGGCTCCTCGTCTTAGTCATTACCATACTCTCAGCCCCCAGCAGACCATCTGGCAATGGCTGGCTCACCCTATACATTATGTGTATTAAGGACAACATTATACATCTTAAGTATATACTATAAAATAAATTTTTGAGTAAAAGTATGGATTGCCTCAGAAAGCAAGGGAGTTTATTGCAAGTTATTATGCCAGAAGCTGATAGGGTTGCACAGGGAGAGACTGACAAGCTCCAGTGATCATAATTCCAGCTGGTGCATAATTACAGGTTGAGGTGAGCCTCTTTCGACTGGCATCTTGAATCTGTTTTTCTCTGCTGAAAATTGGGGATGATGGTAAAGACTGGAATAATATTAGATTTGATTGTGCTAATGTTTATGTAACTGGTGCTCATCTCCCAAGTGTTTCAGACATAGAACTTGTTCCTCTCAGGACTAGGGGAGTTGTGCCAAGGTGACTTTGTCCTTTCAAATGTTTGCTTGTCTTCTTGCTCGCTTTCATTGCAGTTGCTAAGACAGTTTCTATGGCAAAGGCCTAGCAGCTAGGTGAGGATTATATACAGTCAATATTTCAAACAGATGAGCTTGACTTAGGAGCAGCTGCTTTTCTCCAACCAGAAGGCAAGTGTGTGCAGGGATCTGATCAGCAACTTATGAGGCACTTTAAGCCTTTGTTACTGGGTTGCAGTGACCAGCTTTTGCCCTTGACATTTGTGGTGAAAAAAGATCTGAAGTCTTTCCATAAGGTGCAAGCATGGAAGAATGTTTCAGTGTATTCAAAGCAATATAAAAGCTAATTTATAAAATGGAAGGCAGACAGACATGGTGCAATATAAAGATGATTTTAGTATCAGCTGGAGTCCTGCTACCGGTTGCTTGGAAAGTGAAAATCCTTTTGGATTTTAAGTGTGGAAAAAACAAAAAGCTATTCAAGAAGGAAATGTGGATTTGATGGTATATCAAGCCAACCAAAATTGAGGTTTTTTTTTTCTATATGGCAGAAGGACTATAAAGATTTTTCAGTTAATGTCATTAAAAATATTGGTCATCATTAACTCTGGAGCAACACGTTTCTACCTAGTTCTCTCATGTAATACAGATTGCAATCTTCACATTCCAATTTCATATATTCCTTCCACTACTTCTAGATGGTCTATAGTCTTTGGCCAGGTAACCTTCCTTTTCAATAAAGTGAAGCTAGTCTTGACATGTGAAAACTTGGAACTTGATGATATTTAAGTACTCAGGTCTTACAATATCAACTGTTACTTGTTTATAAGCCAGTCTTCATTTCCTCTCCAATTTATTTTATAATACTTTGAAAGCAGTTGCTTTTCTTATGATTTGTCACTCCTTCCAGAATGTCCTTCCAATAATTTTAGTGACTTCCTATCCTCCTCTTGAGTCTTCATTCCAAAGGACTGTGCTTTAACCCCTGTGGAAGAAGCACTAGAAGTTTAGAGTTCTCAAGAAGCAAGTATTGGCTAACATGGTTCTACTATTGTATTATATCACTTAATGCTAAGCAATAATCAATGACAGGATATTAGATTAATAGTGTATATCTGTATGTGTTAGCCTGAACACACACTTCGAAGATATCAATATGTAAAGCAGCAACAAGCGGTGTTTTTTTTCTGTTGTTGTTGTTGTTGATGTTGTTGCTGTTGTTGATGTATGC